>BRZM01004880.1:11320-33957 GCA_033238685.1 Lates japonicus
GGAAGACAATAGCAACCAGTTGCCGACCAGAGACGGTGACCAGATGAACAGTCGAAAGATCGAAGATAATGTTTATTATCAGCTGAGTATCAGTACAGCTGAGCTGCCGCCGTTAACAGCCTCGTCCGCGTCGATCCCGAGTGATTTTCACTTCATCTTCGCCAGCCAATCGTCTCTTCGTATCAGTCTCGAGAAGCGTCACCCAACCGTCAATCATCACAAACAAACAAAAACAGGGACCGCATCGCGACGGTCACACAGCGCCCGGCATGACCAGCACCGTCTCCGGCACGTGCCGCTGACGAGGGCAGTTCAGCGCCCACCAGTGATATTCACTGAACCGACCATCCGAGACGCAATCAAACGCGATTTCAATCAGCGATCAGCAGAACGCGCTCAACCGTCAACAGCAGCACCAGCCTCAACATCAACAGCCGGAAAGATGACCTGCTGAGCCGCCGCCACCTGTACTGTGAGACCCTGTGATCAGCCGAACGAACAGCGATCCGACCTCCCGACTTCCGAGTCATCGTCTCTGCCCGCCATAACATCACACCAGCCCACATGATTATTATTTTCTGATAAATGAATATTCACAGGCGAAAGTGAATGTGTGTGTCGCGAGACAGAAGAGCCATTGTCGTTCGAGTCAACTGCCCCTGTACTTGAGTTGCTGCGCGAGGCTGGAGTCCCGGTGAGGCTAGTGACCACACTAATAAACACACATTGAATAAGCCCAGAGCGAGCCACAGGGTGCACAGCACATCTCGTCCAACAGAGTCAAAGACTGTCCGCTGCACAACCTCGACTCTGGGCTGACGAGACCACCGTACACACCTGTGAAACAGAAATCAACATTAATATCTCCTAATTATCTACATCTGACTATTCAGTGTTTCTAATGTGTTTATTAGTGTGAATCCACTGAAAGCTCCTCACAGGATCCAGCTGCCAGCAGCAGTATCAGAGCTACAGAGAACATGGTTGATGTTGAAGCTGAACTGATGTGAGCTCTTCTGTCCTCTCACTTAACACACACACAATTCACTTCCTTATGAGGAACATTCATTTGCATATTGTTGAATATTTAAATTTCTCTCTTTGTCAAGAAAATGAAGAAACAACTAAATCATGTAAACAGTGTGATGTGTTACTTAGTAAGGTGCTGACAGAGGAATAATGTGAGAAAACACAGTATTTCCTCAAGAGTCCAGGAAGTCAAAGTTTGTCTTATCACAGAATCACTTGTTCATTCAGCTTTAATCACAAAGTCTCACAAACACAAGAATAAACAGCAGCTCCTTCAGTCTTCCAGCTGTTGATCTTGAAATCTTTTAGAGAGTGAGATGGTGAACTGCTACTGATTTAACAGTTGAAGCTGCAGTCACTGCTGATCCAACTGTTAAATGTTCTGCTTGATGTGATTATAAATCTCTAGTTCAGTCCAGGGTTTGAGTGTCAGTCAGTTCAGATCAATGAGATAAACAGATATGAGTGTCTCCTTATAGTGACAGAGGAGAAGGAAACTTGACGCTGACTGCCCTCTAGTGGTTTTATGAGAGACACATAGTAATATACTTTACATGTTAGTTACTGTGACTTGTCTAAAAGTGGATGCATGTAGTCGTACCAGGTTGCTGTGTTGTAATCATCACAATCTGACAAATTTTATTTTATTTTATGTTTCTAATGATTATTGTTATTGGATAATGATGATACTTCTCAGGGCCCTTAATTTGAAAAAACAATAAACAACAAAGATAAAAAAAATATAATTATTCCTCAGGATCCTTCAACGCAGACAGGAGTATTGTAGGATTTTGTACAGCTGCTCAACCAACTCCAGTCACTGTGACTCTCGAGCACAATAATAAACAGCAGAATCTTCAGTCTTCAGACTGTTCATCTGCAGATACAGCTGCTGTCTGCTGTTGTCTCTGGAGATGGTAAACCGGCCTTGGACTGACTGAGAGTAGTAGATGTAGCTACTACTCCCTGACTGATAGAAGCAGCCCACTCCGGTCCTTTTCCAGGAGCCTGTCTGATCCGGGCCGATGGTAGCTGCTGAATGTAAATCCAGATGTTGTACAGGTCAGTCTGTGGGATTCTCCAGGTCTTTTAACCACTGGTTCAGATTGTGTCACAGTCTGACCATCAACACCTGTCAAGACACAAAACAACACATCATGTGAATGAAGATGATCATTGAAATTGAAAATATTATAAATAATGACCAGTGAAAGTCTTCACCTGCCCAGCAGAGAGTTAAAAGCAGCAGTCCTGTCCTATAGTCCATCATGTTAAACTGTGTGTCCACTGTTCTCTGTCATCCTCTCTGCAGTCAGATAAGTAGAGGTGGAAGACATCTGAGTTTTGCATTGACTCCTCCTCACAGGGTGGAAATTAATGGACTGGATGTATTTGGTGAAACTTAGGAATTAGTTTTGCATTGACACCTTCTGGTGAGACTAGATTGAATGTTTAATGACCCAGGAAGTGTCTGTTCAAGTCAGTAAATTTCAAATATTTTCTGATGCTTTTCAATTTCAGTATTTTGTTCATCAACACTAACACAGCAGCCAGATAACAACACACAGTCACACAGGCAGGAGTACCAAATCCCACTCTTTTGTGAGTTGCAGACAAAATAGCATAAGATCTGCACCCATATGACCAATAACCTATGATAGGCTACACCACAGAGAAAGAGAGACTGCACCTCAGAACTGTAATTATGTCTCTCTAGTCCAATCATTTAATTAGCTGTGTTTAAGGGGAAGATGAGGGAAGTTCAGTTTTTGTCACACCCCTGATGCTCTGATGCAGCCGAGGGAGGTTTACGTTATCACTGAAATGTTGATGACTCCTGCAGGCTGGAAGGCCTGAGGAAGCTAACATGAACAGGGCCTTTCTCAACCAACCAACATGTTTTTGAGTCACCAACTGTAAACTAAAACACACTGAATGCACATTATAATACATTATTTAAAAACCAATGGACTACGGGAAGAAACTGTCATGTAGTGTGGTGGTTCATTTCACATCTGCTGTACAAATTATTGTTAAACCTAAGAAACAGGAGGAAGTCACAAACTGTAACGTCAGCTGCTCCTTTCATACTGTGCATTTGTGTGTGTATATTTAGTGTCGTTGTCATGCTCTTCTTGGTTGTTGTCATTCCAGTTTATGTGTTCTTACTGCCACCTGTAGGTCTCTGTAAAACATTTCTGTTTTTGAGTTTCTGTACAGCCTCTCTGCTCATTTTAACCAGTGTGTGTACTTAGCACAGTAATACACAGCAGAGTCCTCTGGCTTTAAGTTGGACAGTCTCAGATACATCATGCTGTTGCTGTCATCTCTACTGATTTCTGCACGTCCTCTCACACTGCTGGAATAAGAGTTTCTACTGGCATCAGATAAGCCAACTCCTATCCATTCCAGTGGTTTTCCTGCAGGTTGTCTGATCCAGTTCATAGTACAGCAGCTAAATGTGAAGCCAGATCCTCTGCAGGAGAGACTGAGAGTCTCCCCAGGCTTTTTCACCACTGAACTGGAAGGAATGGACTCCATCCTCTGACCTGTACAACCTGATGAGATGAAAGGAGAGAGAGACCACAGAAGAAAGTGAGACAGTCATCTGGGAGGTTTTCTGGTATCACTGACTGACCATCAGTCAATGTTGTCTGATAAAAGATGAAACATTAAGAAGCAGGAGAACTCACAGGGCAGAGAGAGAGCAACCAGCAGAAGACTGAGTGTGTTCATCATCCTGAGGCTGGAGATGTGACCTCTGATGCTCCACACAAAGTACAAGACCAGTCAGCAGGACAGAAGTACACTGCACAGACTGAAGATTTGCATCAGGATGTCATGAGGAGGGAGTGGCTCCTGTGAAGGAAGTCTGTCTTACTTTAATCGACTCATATCAGTTATTTTGTATTCATTTTAATGTAAGGTGATTGTCCATCAACATGGGATACAATATAACATGGGGACTATATTTTTTGATGATTGATAGTTTCTGCATAGTTTCGTGACGCTACCTGTACCGTACGCCGTGATTCTGTGAGACCGACACTTACTCGCTGCTCCGCTTTCTCTCTTCACTTTCTGTCCTATAGTCTTTTGTTACACATTATCTGCTGCTGATTTGTATTAATCTATCTTATTTTTGATCGCTACCTGTGTATTGATATTTCCTTTGACTTTAGCCTGTTTGTTGTTAGTGTAATTTAGCTTAGCCGTTTGTAGCCTCATTAGCCTATTTTAAATTGTAGCCTCACCTTCTCACTCCTACAGCTAACCTAGCTTAAACTAACTACTACCATGGCTTGTGTTAGCTGTTCTGCTCTTGAAGACAGGGTGTCTCTGCTAGAGAGACGTGTCCGTCAACTAGAGCAGCTCCTTTCTCCTAGAATTACCTTAGATATGACGGGCACTCCAGATAGCGTTAGCCACAGGCTCGACAGCGAGCCTGTTAGGGCTAGCTTAGCCTCGTCGGCAGTGTGTGCGGAGTTCGTCCCTGTCAGTCGGCGGAAAGGGGCACGTAAGAGCAAGCAACCGGTTGTGTGGCCTGGTCTGCAGTCGCCTCTCCCGACTGCAAACCGGTTTTCGACTCTTGCTAGCCCCGTTGTTAGTCCTGTTCGCCCGCGTGTCTCCCCCGGTCCCGCTGACAGGGCTAAACAACGCACTCTAGTCATAGGGGACTCAATCACTCGCAATGTCAGATTAGCTTCGCCAGCCAATGTTTACTGCCTACCTGGGGCCAGAGCTTCCGACATAGAGGATAATCTTAGGGTGCTGGCATCACGCAGGGAGAAACAGGGGGCTCAGGTACACTCCACACCTAGTTATGGCATTGTCATTCATGTGGCACCAATAACATTAGAATGCTGAAACAGTCAGAGGTCACCAAAACTGGTTTAGCTAGAGGCGTTTGAGTTTGCTAGAAAGGTAGGCATCGATTGGTTGTCTCTGGTCCTTTACCCATGAGGGTAATGATGAGGTGTACAGCAGATTAGCGATCTCTGAACCGCTGGCTGGCTGCGTCACTGTAGTGAGGCGGGTGTAGTTTTGTGGATAACTGGTCTTCTTTCTGGGGCGTCCTGACCTGCTGAGAGGCGGATGGTCTACACACATCCTACTGGAGCAGGCGCTGCTGTTTATCTAGGAATATAGACAGGTGTTCGTGGGTTTGACAGTAAGACACTGGTGATGACAGGTATGAGTGAGTAGAGAACCTGCTAGGTCTTTAGGTGGTCTTGGTTTTGGGTCCACTAGCTTAGATAGCTTAGATGATAAATCTAACCGGGAGAAAATTTGCGAACTTTAGATGCTCAGACTGATGGCCTGATCTACATTGAGACTGTCTCCATTCCGCTGTACTATTCACAAGTTTCCTAAGTTTCTAAACTACCTGTACAAATCACCACTCCTGCCACTGGTGACAGTGCCTGGGTCCCATAAAATACTAGATAAAAGGCCCTTAAATTTCCTATGAAACACTAGATGCCTCATTCCTGTTAATACTTCATCTATAAGTACCTTGCCACACCAGGCTGCTACCAGCAGCTCCAGGCTCAATAGTCCTCAAATTTGGCTTCATAGTGTTAGATCACTTTCTACTAAGGCATTGGTGATCGTGACAGTTCTTAGACATAATCTGGATATGGATTTGGTCTATGAAACATAGCCGTAGATATGTTCCTGCCTTTAAATAAACTTCCCCACCTGGGTATGCTGCACATGTTGCTAGGGCCTACGAAAAAAGGTGGGCGTCGCTTTAATTTATAGAATGCTTTCTTTGGTCTAACCTCAGCTCTTAATGTCACTTTTAACTCCTTTGGGGCCTTAGTGAAACCTTCTCCAGTGACTTCTGATCCCATGACCAGGAAATAGATTGCAACCCTCCACTGTGTGGTGCCTACAGACCACCTGGCCCCTACTCTGGTTTAGATGGTTGGAAATTTTTTTATAGTGTCTTGTCACATATAGTGATGACATTCTAATTATAGGTGACTTGTAACATTCACCTAAATAAGGCCTCTGATCCTTTAAATATAGCTTTTTGGCACTTATTGATACTTTTGGGTTCACACAGTCTGTACATGAACCTACTCACTGTGGTGGTAACACTCTAGACCTGATTCTTTCCGATGGGATTGAGGTGTCTAATCATGACCTCTCTCCTGTCACCTTGGGTTGTCGATCATTTTCTTATCAAATTTGATGCAACTTTAGCCTGTCCCCTAAAAATTGTTTTCAGATGTTATCTTCCACCAGACATAGGTCCCACAACTTTAACTGTTCTTAGTGAGCAACTACCAGAGGTCCTGGCCCCTTTACGGAAGCAGTTGGTTCGTGAAAACTGTACCAGGATTTAAAACAACCTTCGTCTAGTCTCAGCAGTTCAGTTGCACCTCTCACCACTAAAATTAAACAGCCAAGGGTCCACTCCTGGTTTCTGGGCGACACACGTGCTCTGAAGCAGGCCTGTATCGGAGAAATTAGGCGCAAATGGCGCAAATCAAATCAGAGCTCTGTATCTCCCAGTGATGGCACCAGGGTGTTCTGGAATATAAGCATGCACTGTCTACTGCCAGGCAACATATTTTCAAATTTAATCAATAGCAATAAAAACATAATCCTAGATTTCTTTTGACACTGTAGCTAAACTCACTAAAAGCAGCAGGCTCCTAGCTGCCTGTACTTCTTTTACCTGTGAGTTTCAGAATTTTTCTGCAGTAAAAATTGATGATTAGATTAAAATCAGTTCAGTTTCTCCAGCATCTGCTCACCGGAACCGGCTATGCATCATATGAGTCTCAGAGTTTCTGCTCTGATGAATTTTGACATTATATGTCTTGATTCATTATCTAAGATATTTTTAGCTTCTATTACACTTGCCTTTTTGACCCTTTACGGGGTAAACTTTCCAAAAGATCTCTGGCCAGTCTTGGGCCTGCAGTGCTGAATGTGTGAATCTATCGTTGACGACTGGCACTGTTCCTTCGCTTTAAAACAGCTGTTGGTTAAACCTTTACTTAGAAATACACACCTTGATCCTGGGTCTTTAGGTGATTGTCATTATGTCAAATCTCCCATTCTTCTCTAAAATACTAGAAAAATTGAATTGTATCAGCTTTCAGCTCATTTAGCTGATAATAATCTATTTGAATAATATCAGTCTACTGCTTCCAAGACCTTTCACTCTACTGAAACAGCACTTGCTAAAAGTGATAAGCGATCTGCTACTCCTCTTTGATTCAGGTTCCACCTCTCTGCTCTATTACTTGATCTTGGAGTACGGCCTTTAGTACTATAGACCACCGTATACTCATGGACCCGACTGGAAAATGAATTTGGGATCTCTGGCTAGCCCTCAGCTGGTTAAGAATCTTGCTTATCTGACAGAACTCAGTGTGTCTCTTGTAATACTGTATCAGCCTTTTCTGATGTGAGCTAGGTACCCCAGGGTTCTGTTCTTGGCCCCTACTTTTCTCTCTTTATATTTCTCCTCTTAGCCCGTTATTGAACCATGAATTAATTTTGCTATTATGCTACAGTACAACTATATGTGCCTACTCAAGGCTGATAATGCCTCTCAAATTAGGGAACTAGAATCTACTTGTCTTCTGTTAAAAGCTGGATGTCTCAAACTTCCTGCTTCTTAATTCAAACAAACTGAGATGCTGGTTATTGTTGTGATATAGACACCAGATTGATCATGTGACTATCCCTTGACAACTGTGTTATCTCTCAAAATACAACAGCCAAAAATCTGGGTACCATGATCGTACTCTTTCATGATCAGCATAAAGACATACAAGACCACTTCACCACCTCGCAATATAGCTAGGATTCGGTCTTTTCTTTCCATAGCAGATGCTGAAATTCTAGTCCATGCCTTTGTTTCTTCTAAGATTTGGATTATTGTAATATTTTGCTTTCAGGACTACCGGCGTTTTAGCACTAAAGTCTGCAAATGGTTCAGAATGCTGCAGCTAGAATGCTGACCAATTCGAAGGTTTGACCATATTACCCCGGTTTTAACCTCCTTCACTGGCTCCCTATTCTGTTAGATCAGACTTTAAAGTTCTCCTGTTGACTTATAGGATTCTAAATGAAACAGCCCCTCATGTACCTGTCAGTCTTCTTAACCTTATATTCCACTCCGATGCTCTCACGTTCTCCAGAGTGGGGCTGCCTATCTGTCCCAAGTCAAAAAGTCCAGCGAGCTGCAGGGCCTTCTCCTCAGGCCTTTCTTCTGGAACAACCTCCTATTGATATTAGACAGGCTGACTCAGTTGAGCTAAATCAAACTAAAACTCATCTTTATGCCTTAACTTTTAACTAGCATTTTATTCTACGGTTCCATTTTTCCCTCGGTAGTTGGGTCAGTCTCAGTGCATCAGTTAGTTAATAGTTAGTAAATGTTGTCCATGATGTGTCTGCCGACGAGATTACTATTAACTGTCTTAATATCGTTTGCATCACTTTAACTGTGTGTTTCTTCCACCAAGCACATTAGTGCCCAGTACAATACTTCTCTCTCTCTCTCTGCTACTGTCTCTTGCACAGGGTTCTGCCTCCCAGAGCTGGAGGTCTCCTCTTGCTCCATGATCCCAGCTCAGCCAGCAGTGCTTGGTAATAATTAAAACATTTACTATGAGTGTTATTGATAGTGTTAGTGCTGTAATGTACTATTGTTTGTTATTATTATTCTATTTAGCTGTAATAATAATTACTAATATTATTATTATTACTATTACATTTTGAAACTTAGTCTGTGTGTTTGCAGGTTGTCTTTCTCCTACCCCATTCCCCCCACCCCCTCTCTCTGTCTAAACCCAACGATTAGGGGCAGATGGCCGCCCTGTGAGTCCGGTTGCTCGGGGATTTCTGCCTCTTAAAAGAGTTTTCCTTGCCACAGTCGCCTAGTGCTTGCTCATGGTGTGGGATCTGTTGGGTTTCTCTCTGTAAATTTATAAGATAAAGAGTACGGTCTAGACCTGCTCTATATGTACAGTGCCTCGAGATAACTTCTGTTGTGAATTGGCGCTATATAAATAAATTGACTTGACTTGACTTGCAGAAAGGACTGCAGAAGCTCCTAATTTCACACAATCTCCTGCAGACTAACAAAAGGTCATCATCTGTCTTAAGACTGAATAAATGCAAGTTAGAGATCAAATTAATGCAGTTTGGTATTTGTAGTTCTGTGACTTCACTCCTTGAGAAGTATTTTTAATGAATCTCAAAAGCTGTGTAACTGATAAAGTAACATAATTTGCAAATGGAAGCTGTTCAAGGATTAAAGGATGTTTGGGTATGATTAGATTTTCTCAAACTACTTGAAGTGAGGAAACAGGGGTCTGATACGTTACTGTAGGTTTATTTTGTGCTAAACTAACCAGTCACTGTGACTCTAGAACTTTGTGTAAACAACAGAATCTTCAGTCTTCAGACTGTTCATCTGCAGATACGGCGTTCTCTTTAACATTTGTCTCTGGAGATGACGACCTTTCAAATGACTGAGAGTGATAGTGCTACCACCATCATATCTGATATGGCCAATCCACTCCAGTCCTTTTCCAGGGCCTGTCCCCAATTCGGCACATGCTGTGCACTGAATGTGAATCAGATGTTGTACAGATAGATCTTGGGTTCCTAGATTCTTTTAACCACTGGTTAGATTGTGTCAGAGTCTGACCATCAACACCTGTCAAGAGGGAAAAAAAACATCACATGTATCAAGACAGCAGCTGAAGTAGAAATAATGTATAGTTGACATCGGTGAAAGTCTTCACCAACAGAGAGTTAAAACAGCAGTCCCTGTCTATAGTCCATCATATTGACATGTGTCACTGTTCTCTGTCATCCTGCAGTCAGATGAAATTGAAAGACATCTGAGTTTACATGACTCCTCCTCACAGAAGTTGGACTTAACTTGGTTTTCAGTTAATTGTTTGATAGGAAAACAAACAAACAAAAAACAAACAGACAAAAAAACAAAAAACAAGGTGAGGAGTCATTCTTGTGAATCAGTAAATTTAAAGTTTGTTTGACATGTTTTAATTTGCTTTGTGTAAAATGTATTTCATCATTAACACCACAACCACATTTTTCTTTCCATTAAAAATTCAAATGGTAAAGTGTGACACGTTTACAAACAAGGTTTATTCTAATGAGTTAATGTATGATTCATTTTGGTATCATGGTTTCTCATTACTCTGTGAAGATAGTGAGTGGCAGATGAGTTAAATAATCTACAGAACTCCTCTGATCGTAAGCATCTACCAACATTTTAAAAGTTTGCTTTACTATCATCTCATCATGTCATGAACAGATGACGTCTCTCATTATGTCCTGATCCATCTCGCTCCCCAATGAAATGTTTCTCTTAAGAAATGGATAGTTTACATTTTTTAATGAGAACTTGGCAATTAAGCATAAAATGAATGGAATGGAATTTAGAATGAAAAAGAAAATTATAATGAAAAGAAAAGCAGGAAGCTCCAGCTGGACAGAATAAAACATGTGGATTTAAGGTGAGTCAAGTCATTTTATAACCCAGATTCACAAATTACAAATTTGCCTCAAAGGTTGTAACAATCTATACGGTGTACCCTTAATTTGAATAAGTTAGGACTACAGTATTCTGCAGTTGGTCCAAGAATGTTCAGTGATTTGTGGCATCAAAAGATGCACTAAGATCCAATAATAGCAGCACAGAGGAGGATTAGGAGTATGTAGGAATTAGAAGATTTTTCACAGCTTTTATAAGCCAGTAGAGTGACAGGTCTTGACAGCAGAATGAAATGGTCATAAATGACTGCTGTTGGATAGGTTGGCTGTGATGTCATCCCAAAACTCAGATCTTATAACTCATAATTTTTTGCACTGCTCATGGATTTTTGTTACTCTGACTGAGGTAACATCAAAAAGAGGATTAAAATCAAAAAGACTTGTACAGACACTGATGGTAAGAAAACTCAGATGTCACTGAGGTCACATTGCTACTAGTTGTCTGTGGAGGTTTTTGTGCAGCTGCTTCACTGTCTTCAGTCACTGTGCTTTTTTCGAGCACAGAAGTAAACAGCAGAATCTTCTGCTGTCAGACTGTTGACCTGGAGGTACTGAGTGCTGCTGGACACATCTTGAGTCAAACTGAAATGACTTTGAAAGGAGCTGGCATAGCTTGAAGAGTTTGTACTTGTGTTTATACTCCCAATCCACTCCAGAGCTTTCGCTGGTCTCTGTCGTATCCAGTGTATAGAGTAGCTTGTCATGCTATAACCAGATATGATACATGACATCTTCACTGTCTCTCCAGGTCTTTTCACCTCAGATGGAGACTGGTCCAGTTTGATCTCACTCCAAACTCCTGTAAGTAAAGAAATGGCAATCATTATCCATTTACACACATGGACAAAAAGATACATTAAAGCAAATGTGATTTTTCTTACCATCAGTAAACAACAACAACAACAACAAAAAAAAAACCCAGGAAATGTTATAAAATACCAAATATCAACAGATGGCAACTATGGAAAAAAAATGTGAAGATTGCTAGATTTTATTTTTGCTAATATTTGAATAGATCCATTTGCTTGACTGGTAAGGGCCTGCCTTTGCTCTCTAAACAGTCTCAGTTCTTCAGGCCATGGACTCCACAAGATGTTGGAAACATTCCTTTGAGATTCTCATCCATGTCAACATGACTGCATCACAGTTTTTTCAGCTGTACATTCATGATGCCAATCCCCAGTTTTACCACATCTCAAAGGTGATCTGTTGAATTCAGATCTGGTGACTGTGGAGGCTGTTGAACTCATTGTCATATTCATGAAGCCAGTTTGATACAAGTTTTGTTTCAAGACATGATGCATTATTATTATGGTTTCTTCAGTTCTAACTGACCTGTGGGGAGTCTCAGTCATCACTCAAGATCAAGTCCAGTTGCCCTCATGCCATAGCTAGCAGAGTTTAAACCTGTGCTCATCCTCCCAATCCACTCCAGAGTTTTCCCTGGCCTCTGTCTTACCCAGTGTATATAGTAGCTGGTCATGATATAACCAGATATGATACATGACATCTTCACTGTCTCTCCAGGTCTTTTCACCTCAGATGGAGACTGGTCCTGTTTGATCTTACTCCAAACAGTAAGTAATAAAAAAAAAGTGACCACCATACTTGCAAATTACAAAATTAACATTTACAAAAATGTTTGTGTGTTTACAGGGGAGGAAGAGTTTGCATAGACCTCACTCCACAGGCTTTAAGGAGGAAACATGTAATGCTGATATGTTTTGATAAGAGTACCCTTAAGTGATTCAAAGTAATTTACAGTGTTGATAATTATGTTTTTCATTTTTAATGTGTGTGTGTCATGTAACATACTGTATAGATATTTACATAGCTGAAATTTATACATGTACTACTTTTTACATGAATTCCTGACCATAGTTTCAACAGATTGTTGTGCTGTCATTGGCTGTTTTGTGAGGGAATGATCATTACAGGATTTTTTTCTTTAAATGGTTGTTGTTGTGAAACTGGCTTTGATGTTTATGAGATTTTTTAAAAATGATTTTCTTAACAAACACAGAAGATAAAATGAAAATCTAATTCTGTGGTCTATCGCCCTAGTAAGTATAAGTATGGTAGGATTTTGTACAGCCGCTCAACCAACTCCAGTCACTGTGGCTTTTTTAGTTTATTGTTCTGTGAAACAGAAAAAAATATGTTCAGGAGTCATTCCTCCAAGTCTGATCCAAGCTGTCCAGTAGCTGCTAACAGAATAAGAGACCTGACAGGTGATGGTCAGACGTTGACCTGGCTGCACAGTCACAGAGGCTGGCTGTGTCAACTGATTACACTCTCCTGTTAAACATGTTAAACATGTTGTAAATTATTAACCAGTACTTTCCAAAACATACCTGAAATTTATAGTTAACCAGTTTGATGAATGGAGTCTAGTGAAGAATTAGGATAGTTAATTGTATCCTTAGATTTTCTATAACGTCTTATAATAGTGGGGATTCTTGTTATGTTAATAAAACGCATTCATTGAAATCAACAATGCAGTAAATGTAATACACAAAAAACTGAATACTGTCCACAGTGGTGGTGGTAAATAGAGGAAGTAGTTTTTGTATGACTCTCCTATTACTGTCTCTCACTGTGTCTCTGGCACAGTAATACACTGCTGTGTCCTCAGTCTTCAAACTGTTCATCTGTAGATAGACTTTACTGCTGGAGTCATCTCTGGAGATGGTAGATCTACCCTGGACTGACTGAGAGTAATAGATAGGAGTACTAGCTGTGTCTATATAAGCGATCCACTCTGGTCCTTTACCAGGAGCCTGTCTGATCCAGCTCCACACTGAGCCTCCAAAGTTAAATCCAGATGTTGTACAGGTGAGTCTGTGGGACTCTCCAGGTCTTTTAACTCCTGGTTCAGATTCTGTTATAGTCTGACCTTCAGCACAGTTGAAACAAACAGAACAACGACCAAGAGTCTCAGCTCTCAAGCCATGTTGACAGTGTGCTCAGTATGTTTTCACATCCATGAATCCTCTTTAAATATGATGTAAACTGGATCCCTGTGAGAATTTGTTTCCAGTAGGCTCCTCCTACATCACATTCTGCTTTTAGAGTCAAATTCAGGAGAGTGAACACAACATACACAAAATAAAACAGCATTTAAACAAATAGCAAATACTGATTTAAAACATCTTTATCGACATGATATAAAGAAATGTATTCACTTAAAATGCAATTCTTATTATTCTTCTTCTTATTATTATCACTTTATATGTTTTCACTGAAGGAATCAGCAGACTTGTTTTTCTCAAAAGCTGGACTCTCAGTTGATTTGTATAAAGTCTTCATTGTTGTTGACTTTTGAATTATTTTTAAATTCAAAATAGTTCAATTTAAAAATTTTAAGTTCATGATATAATATATATTGCATCTGATTGCAACTGTTTTGTTACTGAAAACAACAGTGAACTGAAGCAAGATAATCTAAACAAACACTTGATTTGCTGCAGCTGGTTGAGGGTCTGGATTTTTTTAGACCTCTGAAAGTTTCAATATTCAAATTGTGTTTGAAGCCACAGAAATACAGAGAAACTCTGAGGCACTGGACAAAATTAACTACTTAGGAACTGAAACTTGTGTGGTGATATGCAAAATACTATTTTCTGTATTTAAGATTTTAAAAAAGGTCTGCTGACTTATCTGTCTAAAATATTTAAATGAAATGTCTATATCACATTTGAAGGAGCAAAAGAACAGTAACAAGGTAGACAGTTAAGTGTACTTCAGAACATTTGAGCCTCCATTTTTTCTATTAATCCACAGTGTTTTCAGTCTGTGTATACTGTAATTTTAACCACTCTCAAATTCTAATCTACAAAAAGTTTTATTTGAAAAAAAATGTACTTTTCAAAAGTAAAAGAAAAGAGAACCTATCTTTTCAGTTAATGATGGACTAAAGTTGGGCTATTGACAGTAGTTTTTGTCCCTCAGAAGCAAACATTAGATAAATTAATATACAAATACTTAAATCAATTAAAATTCAATAAAATGTGCATACAGTGAATGAATGTGAATATGAGAGACTGAAATTGAGAGAATAAAACCAAAAGGCTGAAATGGATGAAATGATAGATACTGCTGCCATCACAGTGATCTCGACCTTAATATTGTAAAGGTAACTTTATGGTCTGAATTATAGGCCTATACTGTATCAACAAATAGGAAGAACATCAGCTCTCGACCTTGTTGTTGTCGCAACCTATCATACCATCCACCACTGTACTGAATTTATTTTGAACTGGACATATTTCACTTTTCTAATTATGTTTTTCACTGTTGCAATAACTGACTCTGTTAGTTTGACCATAATGTAACATCATATAGAGACACTGTCACTGAAGTCACATTACTACTTGTTGTCTGTGAAGAGTTTTTGTGCAGCTGCTTCACTATCTTCAGTCACTGTATCTCGAGCACAGAAGTAAACAGTAAGTAAACTCTGTCAGACTGTTGACCTAGAGGTACTGAGTGCTGCTGGACACATCTTCAGTCATGATGAAACAACTTTGAAAGGAGCTGCCATAGGTAGCAGAGTTTCTGCCTGTGTTCATCCACCCAATCCACTCCAGAGCTCTGGCTGGTCTCTGTTGTATCCAGTGAATAAAGTTGTGTCATGCTATAACCAGATGCGATGACATCGTCACTGTCTCTCCAGGTCTTTTCACCTCAGATGGAGACTGGTCTGGTTTGATCTCACTCCAAACTCCTGAAAGTAAAGAAGATTATGATCATTATCCATCAAAGTTGTTTTATTTTCCAAAATAGAATCATCTTTTCCACTCTGTCATAAACACTGTAGTTCAGTACTTTCTGACCAGAGTGTTTCAGAAATACATTAAACTGTCCCAGTGTTCTGACACAAATGATGACAGCTGCTGGTGGTGTGTTTATAAGGAACAAAGAGTTTGCATAGACCTCCCTCTACAGGTTTAAAAAGGGAATGTGTACATTGTTAGAGGAGTATTTGAGGAATCAATGAGCCAACACATATAGACAAACAACTACTCACACTCACATTCACACCTACGGGCAATTTAGAGTAATCAGTTAACCTAATTTACATGTCTTTGGACTGTGGAAGGAAGCCATGCTGGCACAGGGAGAACATGCAAACTCCACACAGAAAAGCCCCAAGTGAACCGGGGCTCGAACCCAGAACCCTCTTGCTGTGAGAAAAACTTAAAATTTCATGTGATATGTATATTTTTTTCATACTTTAGAAAAAAAGGATTCCATTGAATGGAAACAGAAAAAATGCTTCACCCAGCTTTTCTAAACATCCCAGTACAAAATATGTATATATTATAAATGAATAAATAAAAATGCTTCATATCTTTGTCTTGCAGTGGAAGTCAGAAGAGCTCTACACAGATATGTTAAAATACTGAAATGAAATCCATGAACATTATTATAAGAAAGTACTGACTTTACTAATGTTTACACTTGTGTTAGTGGTTGAGTCGCATGTGTTGCTGAGTTTTTGTGCAGGTCTGTTGGTGGTTTGTTTCACTGTGGGGTTACGTACATAGTAATAAACAGCTGTGTCCTCAGGCTGCAGATTCTGTCCTGTTATAGTCACTGTTCTTGCAGAAGTGTCTCTGTTGTAGCTGAACATTCTTCAGGCATCATTTTGGCCAGTACCTCCACCCCACTGATGAAATCCAGTCCATCAGTTTTCCTTCACGCAGCTGTCTGATCCAACCTGTTGCATAGTTGTCATCAGTCAGAGAATAACAGAGACCTGACAGGTGATGGTCCAAGGCCTCAGGCTGCTGTGTGACTCTGGCTGGATAGGATTGTGCTGTACACCTGTGAAACAAGAAATCAACATTATCTCCATCGTTCATCTGACTATTCAGTGTTTCTAATGTGTTTATTAGTGTGAATCCACTGAAAGCTCCTCACAGGATCCAGCTGCCAGCAATGTCAAACTACAGAGGAACTGGTTGATGTTGAAACTGAACTGATGTGAAATCTTCTGTCCTCTCGCAGCACACACACACTTCATCTACTTGCAGGAACCTCCATTGCATATTGATGAATATTTGAATTGTTCTTTAATCAAGAAAGCGAAGGAAACAGCTGAACCTTCAGTCATCTTTAGATTTACTGATCATCACATTACATCACATTCTGCTTTCAGAGTCAAATTCAAGGCAGTGAACACAACATTTAAATGAACACCACATACTCATACTGATTTAAGACATCTACACTGCTGATTAAATTTGGAAAATGTAATTATTATTTTTTTCATGTGACTTCATTGGAAGATCCAGCAGATTTTTTCTCTGTGAAAATGTCAGTGACTAATCATTTAGATTTGATTCTGTTGTCATTGAAATTAATATTAATAAATCTAACAGTGGATTAGATTAAATATTGTGCCACTGTGAAAAAGATGTTACATAATTACTACTATAAGATTTAATGATTAATTGGTAGAACTACTGAGCAAAAAGATTTTTTTTTTTTAAACTCTGTTGGTACTGTTGATGAAACAAGAAGACTACAATTTAAAAATAAAAATTCTCTGAATCTCTGTTGAGGAAAAACACAATGTTAAATCAACTGATTTTCCAAATCTCCTTCTTGTTATTCAATGGTTGCACATTTCTCTTCCTGCACACACAAATAATCTTCCTGGCGCTGCAGAGAGAAAAAGTGAGTGTGAAGTAACATTACTGAAACAAGAACTGTTAGTGGAAAATAGCTGTAAAGAATACATTCAGAGAGTAAATACAATGCTGCATTCTTAATCATACAACCTGTTATTTTATATCTAATTTAAAAATAACTTCTTTCAGCTTAAAATCGACTGGATAAAAACTTACTTGTAAACTTTTCTGTTTCGACTTTGAACAAAATGCTGACTCTTGGTCTAGTTTTGCTTGACTAAAATTTGACTAAAGATAAAAAAGGAAGATGTTGACTGAAAGTGACTAAAACTAATATGGACTGAGAAAAACTGATGTGAAAGAAATGATATTTACAGAAGAGAGAGAAAATTTGTGTGATATATATATCTATCTATCTATATATATATACTGTATATTTATAATAAGAACTATATTTCATATTCAGATTATGTAACTCAGCCCCACAGTGGTGGAGTGGTTAGCACTGTTACCTCAAAGAAAGAAGTGTTCTGGGTTTGAACCCTGGTCTTTGTGCGGGTACTCTGGCTTTCGTCCACAGTCCAAAGACATGTAGGTTAAGTGGGATTCTAAATTGCTCGTAGGTGTGAATGGTTGTTTTTCTGTATATGTCAGCCCAGTGACTGGCGACCTATCCAGGGTGTACCCTGACTCCTGACTAATGTCAGCTGGGATTGACTCTAGACATTAGATGATCAAATTTTATTTTATTAATGTATTTTAAACTCTATAAAATAATGACCTTTTATCATTTATTTTCATTTAAATGTATTGTTTTTATGAAGGGAAAAGGTGTTCATTAAAAGACAGTGACAAAGACAAAATAAACATATGATCACTGTGGGTCTATCAGTATGACTGAGTACTGTAGGATTTTGTTCAGCTGCTCAACCTACTCCAGTCACTGTGTGTGCCGAGCACAATAATAAAGAGCAGAATCTTCAGTCTTCAGACTGTTCATCTGCAGATACACCTGCTGTCTGCTGTTGTCTCTGGAGATGGTAAACCGGCCTTGGACTGACTGAGAGTAGTAAATGCTAGTAACATCAATGGTAGCAACCCAGTCCAGTCCTTTTCCAGGAGCCTGTCTGACCCAACCCATCAAGTGGCTACTGAATGTGAATCCAGAGCCTGTACAGGTCAGTGTGTGGGATTCTCCAGGTCTTTTATCCACTGGCTCAGATTCTGTCAGAGTCTGACCATCAACACCTGTCAAGAGAATAAAAAACATCAAGTGGAACAGGCTGGTGAGACAAATAATAGCTACGGAATTTTAGTGATTGGAAACTCTTCACCTGCCCAGCAGAGTTAAAAGCAGCAGTCCTGTCCTATAGTCCATCATGTTAAACTGTGTGTCCACTGTTCTCTGTCATCCTCTCTGCAGTCAGATAAGTAGAGGTGGAAGACATCTGAGTTTTGCATTGACTCCTCCTCACAGGGAGGTTAATATGGAACAGTACAGATCTCAGTTATTTTTGGTGTAACTGTTTGTTTATGAGTGTGTTACAGTTAATGATTCTTTCCTCCAAGAGTCTCTCTGCATGTTGCAGAGTTATTTGTGCAACAAGTTTATTTAAGTCTGTTGCCCTTTATTGGGAAGGACAGTCAACGTCATGATGAGACAGCGACGTGGGGAAAATACTTATAATTTGAAATTTTAACCAAACCATATGTCCTCAAGCTGTAACCAAGTATTTTTGTGCCTAAATGTATCTTAACCTTTAGCATAGCTTTGTCACAACATAAAAAGGGTAGGGTTAGGGTTTTTCTTTTTAAATATTGATGTTTAACTAGTATTATCTGTCTCCTGTTGCATAATGCACTTATGATTTAGGTATCAATCAAATGTTTCTTATGTTTCTCTCTTCAACAGTGAACTGGTGTGAAATCATTAGTGGTCTGAGGGCTCCTCCTCTGGTGGCTTCATGTTACAAGTGTTCCAGGCACTGAGGGGTTTTGTTCGGGTCTACAGATGGTTTGTTGTGTATTGTGCGTCTTCGGCACAGTAATACACAGCAGTGTCTTCAGGCTGCACATTCTGTGCTGATACTGAACTTGTTCTTTAGTGAATCTTTGTAGTGAGAGCCTCCAGTATATCTCATTCCAATCCTCTCCAGTTCTTTCCCTGCAGGCTGTCTGATCCAAGCTGTCCAGTAGTCACTAACAGAATAAGAGACCTGACAGGTGATGGTCAGACGTTGACCTGGCTGCACAGTCGCAGAGGCTGGCTGTGTCAACTGTTCACACTTCACACCTGTGGAGGAAAACATGTTGAATATTGAATCAGTGTAATGAGAGTGAACAGTCAGTGAGCTGTGATCATACTGTCAGTGTCTCTGCCTCAGTGAGACTCACAGGATCCAGCAGCAGAGCTACAGAAAACATGGCTGGTATTGAAGGTGATGTGATGGGAGCTTCTCTTCTACTGCAAGCATGATATCAAGTCTTTATTAAAATCACAACATTAAAATCAGAATTCTAAAAAACACTGAATGGACATTATAATACATTATTTAAAAATCTGATGGACTGAGAGAAGAATCTGTCATGTAGCCTTTTGGTTCATTTCACACCTGCTGGACAAAATCATTATTAGGAACATTATTAACTATTACTGTTGTCATAAAAGTCATAAAAACATGTTATTGTGAACCCTAAGAAGCAGGAGGAAGTCACAAACTGTAACGGCAGCTGCTCCTTTCATACTGTGCATTTGTGTGTGTATATTTAGTGTTGCTGTCATGCTCTTCTTGGGGTGGCTGTGGCTCAGGAGGTAGAGGAGGTAGAGCAGTCACCCACCAAACAGAAGGTCGGTGGTTCGATTCCCGGCTCTTCTAGTCCATATGCCGAAGTATCCTTGGGCAAGATACTGAACCCCAAATTGCCTCTGATCGGTGTGTGAATGTGTGTGTCTGTCTTTAGAAAGCACATTGTATAGAACTTGTGCTGTGTGAATGGGGTGAATGTGATCTGTAGTGTGAAGTGCTTTGAGTGGTTGAAAAGACTAGAAAAGTGCTTTATAAGTACAGTCCATTTATTACTATTAACCCTGTTAATATGTTCTTACTGCCACCTGTAGGTCACTGTAAAACATTTCTGTAGAGTTTTTGTACATCCTCTCTGCTCACTTCAACAAGTGTGTGTATTTAGCACAGTAATACACAGCAGAGTCCTCTGGCTTTAAGTTGGACAGTCTCAGATGCACCATGCTGTTGCTGTCATCTCTACTGATTTCTGCACGTCCTCTCACACTGCTGGAATAATAGTTTTTACTGGCATCAGAGAAGCTGCTCCCTATCACTTCCAGTGCTTTTCCTGCAGGTTGTTTAATCCAGTGCATCACACAGCGCAGTCAAATGAAGTCGATCCTCCGCAGGAGAGACCGAGAAATTTGGTACTTTTTAACCCACTGAACTGGAAGAATGGACTCATCCTCTGACCCAGGCCAACCTGATGAGATGAAAGGAGAGAGAGACCACAGAGGAAAGTGAGACAATCATCTGGGAGGTTTTCTGGTATCACTGACTGACCATCAGTCAATGTTGTCTGATAAAAGATGAAACATTAAGAAGCAGGAGAACTCACAGGGCAGAGAGAGAGCAACCAGCAGAAGACTGAGTGTCTTCATCATCCTGAGGCTGGAGATGTGACCTCTGATGCTCCACACTAAGTACAAGACCAATCAGCAGGACAGAAGTACACTGCACAGACTGAAGATTTGCATCAGGATGTCATGAGGGAGGACTCGCTCCTGTGAAGGAAGTCTGTTTTACTTTAATCGACTCATATCAGTTATTTTGTATTCATTTTAATGTAGGTGATTGTCCATCAACATGGGATACAATATAACATGGGGACTATATTTTTTGATGATTGATAGTTTCTGCAGGAAGGACTGCAGAAGCTCTAATTTCACTGTAATCTCCTGCAGACTATTCAAAGGTCATCATCTGTCTTAAGACTGAATAAATGCAAGTTAGAGATCAAATTAATGCAGTTTGGTATTTGTAGTTCTGTGACTTCACTCCTTGAGAAGTATTTTTAATGAATCTCAAAAGCTGTGTAACTGATAAAGTAACACAATTTGCAAATGGAAGCTGTTCAAGGATTAAAGGATGTCTGGGTATGATTAGATTTTCTCAAACTACTTGAAGTGAGGAAACAGGGGTCTGATGAGTACTGTAGGATTTTGTACAGCTGCTAAACTAACTCCAGTCACTGTGACTCTCGAGCACAATAATAAACAGCAGAATCTTCAGTCTTCAGACTGTTCATCTGCAAATACAGCTGCTGTCTGCTGTTGTCTTTGGAGATGGTAAACCGGCCTTGGACTGACTGAGAGTAGCTTTTGCTGGTACTACTCTTCCATTCATGCCAGGCAATCCACTCCAGTCCTTTTCCAGGAGCCTGTCTGACCCAGACCATAGGGTAGTCACTAAATATGTATCCAGAGCCTGTACAGGTCAGTGTGTGGGATTCTCCAGGCCTTTTAACCACTGGTTCAGATTGTGTCAGAGCCTGACCATCAACACCTGTCAAGAGGGAAAAGAAAATCAGTTTTTTTAAATGCTGGTTTTTAGAGACAACTTCACCTCAACATCAGTGAAAGTCTTCACCTGCCCAGCAGAGAGTTAAAAGCAGCAGTCCTGTCCTATAGTCCATCATGTTAAACCGTGTGTCCACTGTTCTCAGTCATCCTCTCTGCAGTCAGATAAGTAGAGGTGGAAGACATCTGAGTTTTGCATTGACTCCTCCTCACAGAGAAGAAACTAATGGACTGACATGTTTTAATTTGTAAAATATCTATAGGCATCAACACCACAACTTCTTCAACTTACTAATTTTGATTAAGAAAACTGACAAATTTACAAAAAAAGGTTTATATAAATCACTTAAAATTAGATGAGCTAAATAATCCATTATAGTTTTTGAATCAACCAACAGCTACAAACAGTTTTTTTTTTCATCTCAACATGTCATAAAATGAATCAGTATTTTGAATTTTGTGACCAGCCAATCTTTTTGTTTAATCAAATGTTTTTCAGTTTGTTGCAGGTTTCAAAATAAATTAATGTAATTCATGGTTTGTACATGTTAATGTTAAATGGTCAATTTAGTATTATATAAAGCTTTTACAACGGAAGAACATTGTCTATTACTGTGACTCTATCTACATTATCACTTAATCAGAAAGTACTGTCTTTATTAATGTTCACATTTAGAAGGTGTGTTTGTGTGGTTGAGTCACATGTGTTGCTGAGTTTATGTGCAGGTCTATTGGTGGTTTGTTTCACTGTGGGGCAACGTGCACAGTAATAAACAGCTGTGTCCTCAGGCTGCAGATTCTGTCCTGTTATAGTCACTGTTCTTGCA
>BRZM01004883.1:5567-29445 GCA_033238685.1 Lates japonicus
AGAATGAATCGATCTATAACTCTAGCTGATTTTCTCGTTCCTATTTTATTAATCCTGTTATCCTCATTGACAACTTGACGGCTTCATTCTTGTCTGAAGAGCAATCTCCCGGGTACTGTGTGCATGCCTGTTACGCACATGTTTGTCTGTTGAACAAAGGGATTGAATTAATGGAAACACCTAAACACACATACTACTTAAATATAACAGCTTCAAAAAGTTGTCCTTGAAGTGTTCTCCATGTTTTGATACATGTCTGAAGAAAAACGAACTATTCTTTAAAAAGGGGAGTTTAAAGATCTTGAAGAAGAACATGGGGTTGAAAAGTTTTCAGACTTCATGCAGGATCACAGCTCTTTATTTGGTGTCACTATTAAACGTGTCCAAAGGTATTCATAACTTGGATTCATTGTGTGTTTCGAATTGTTGTTTAGCTATCGCGGCCTGCAGCTTTACTTTTATATTGGTTCCTCCCACCACGAGCAGCTACTCAAAATAACACAAGTTAACATTTGCAAAAGTGAACATGGTGTAGCATTTGGGGATTAAGGCCGCTACAGGCATTAGTGAAGATAAAAGAGTGATTACTGGACTTTTGTATTTACAGAGACACAACTCTAACTGAATGATAATGTTGCTCTGTAACTACTAGATGTTAAATGAGCAACTGATTACTAACTTCTGTATCATGGTAAAAGATAATATGTCAGCGTGTGTTCATGACATGTTTTAGGTCTTTCAATGGGAAACTAATACGCTTGTGTTTTAAAGTGTGTGTCTGTGTGCTTTGTGTGCTCTCTCTCAGGCAGGGCTCTTCTTTATGGAGGGTGGAGGTGCTGTTGAACAAACTTCTCCAATGGGTTTCCTTCAGGTCGAAACCACAATTGAACAAGTCCTAAACACAGTCACTAAATCTGACACGAGGAAGCATGTTGTTGTTATTTTCTTCTGACTCTGCCTGTTTGTGCTGCGGGATCACTGTATGACTTCTGGGCCCTTTGCAGAGAGTACGCTGGGAACAGTGACAGTGCGCATGTTATCAGATGTAAGCCGCCAAACAGAACACATCAGCTGGTAGATTTAAAGATAAAGACATTAGAAACGGTCATTTTGTCGTCTGATAACGCGGTGCATTGTTGTTCTTGAGCCTGAGTTAACATCATGAGCATAGACCCGTGGTACCTATCTCAGAAGTTTATTGATTTATCCAGTGTTTGAACACTAATTGAAAGAGTTGTGCGCAAAATAATTGTGACGTTTAAATAATCTTAAACCATTTTACTGAATCTAACATTAAATGCTTTTTCTCTTTCTGTTTTCTCAACTTTCTCTGTGGTTAAGTGGCTCCTGACAGAACTTGTCATGTAAGAATTCTCAGAAATGATACACATGTTTAGAACAGAACATAGATGCATAATGTTGACACACTCACTTTGTTGTTAGTCATGGTGATAAGCATGTAAAGCCAAATAAACTGAACAACTTAACAATAAGTTAACATTGTTAAAACATAATGAGTTTCATTTAACTAGTTCAGTTCTAACAGCATTTGCTTACCACTATCAACTTATGTAACTCAATATGCCAACCAATAGCAACAACAACAATATGCCAACCAATAACAACATGCATGGGTTAATATTACTTTATATGTTAGCGAAGGGTAATAAACATAGATGAATCTTTCGTACCTGTGTGCTATTCTTTTCTAAAGCTTATTAGTTAAGTTTGGCTTATCCTTGTGTTAACTAATATTAAATAATATATCCTCATAACTGTCCTGTCAAAATTGGTTTAAATGTGATTTTTGTGTTTTTTTATCTTTTAGTTTTCTTAACTGCAATTTAACCTGTACAGCTGGTGGAATGTCGATCTTTCCGTTAAAGGTAACTGTGGTTATAAGTTATGATAATTATGGGTTTATAGGCGCAAGAAAGAAAGTGAAATTGAAAAGTGAGAGACAAGACACTTTACCTGTGGTTTTGTCCAAACCTCGTGGCTGAGTTGAAAGTTTGTTCTGTTACACATTCAGCTCAGGGTCTCGGGGTAAAACTCATGATGGTTCCATGTGTGATACAGAATGCCCTACTTTTGATGCTCTGAGCGCTCATTGAGAGCAACAGGCAACATTGACTGTGAAGAGGCTGCATCGAGTACCGCTTTTGGCGAATCATCACATAATCAGTCCCTTATCTATCCATATTAAACATTACACTTGTCTACCATTTATGTTCTATCATTAACCAGTCTCTCTGTCTGTGTTTGGGCTGCCAGGTCGTTTGTCATACAACAGATTCCCAGCAACAACCTCTTCATAGTTGTTGTGGACGTAAGTACGACTGCAGCAGTACCTCCGTATATGGATCGCCGAGGATCGTGTATATCCTTTCTAAAAGAAACACTGATGTCGATATGTTGCGCCACTTTATTTGATACATGGCTAATTATGCCAGAACACCTTACGTCGCGACTGACTGAGTAACTGTGGGGTTAATTTTTTGAGTTGTACCATGCAGCTCAGTTTCACATCATTACAAATGAGTCGTGACATGAATAATATTGATAACTCATTTATTTTAACCTTGACATCTCTGAACACAACGAGTCACTAAAATACGACAGACTGAAGTTTCAGAAGGACCGAGAAAGAAACCTGAATCGTGTCATCCTTACCCTGAGGGTATGAGAGCTGCCTTTGCATACTTATACCCGTGTGTCTGTACATACTGATTACAAATGCAATGAATAGATCTATAAAACACATACCCTGCATTCCACGAGAACAAGTTAACCATGAACTCTCACTCTCACTGAGATACACAGTTCCATAAGATGAAAAGACAATCTGTTTATGCATACAATATTAATTTGGGCCATCATTCTCACTAGATAATATGATTGTACTCATGATTTAAATTTCTGACATCTGGGAACACCACTTTGACTTTGCTAAAGAAGACCAATGAAATAAGAACAACATAGTCCAGTTTAATCGCGACTCTTAAATTAATCCCCTAGGTTAGCCACACCTATTTGGAAGGAAAAAATCTAATGTGAATGGTAAATTATCATCTGAACCGTCACCCTTACTGACTAATTTACTGCCTCGGCACGACATTGATAAAGTGGCTTAAATAACATGTTAACTTTGTTGCTGCTGGGTTCCCAAATCGTGTTACTTTTGATACAGTGCTATCATGATCGATAGAAACTATAAATAAGAATATTTAACGGCCAGCAGCGTGTAATAAATGAATGTTACTCAACATGAGGTTTTTCCTCCATGGTTCACAACTCTAGTGTCCACCAATGTCTTTCTAGATAAAAACCCTGTTAATGTTTATATCGCAGCCATGTTAACATAGCGGTATCACAAACTATTGACCTCTGCGGGAAAATGCCGTGAGGTGCGGACCGGCAACACGCCTCTCAGTCCTCTAACAACAGCTCTGCTCCCACTGATAATAGCGACCATCCAGCAGGTGACCATCGGTATCAGAGCTACGGACATCAGTAAGGACTAACTCAACAGAAGATGCTTATAAACACTGAAGAACATGGCCTATCAAGAAATGAATTTGCTCATTCCTCTGCGACAGCTCTACTAAGACAAAATCTAATCTGTAGCACTGAGACTCCACATCCATTAATGCAGAAAACATAAAAAAAGTGGTGCAGCAAAAGAAACTGAGATTAATGGGGTGCTTGGTGACTTAGCTCGAAACATTGCAGATCATGTCTTTATCCGGTTTGCCATTTTTGTCTGAATGTGTGCTGAAATTAAATAAGAAATGTCGTCTACAGTCCAAAACAAATACCTGAGGTCCAGAAAACAAGTCCTTTGTGCAAAGGATGATAGTAAGACATCAAATATGTTTGTTTTCTTTGTTGTGAGGAAAAAATGAAAAACATACATAAATACACTTTCTCATAGTGCGAAAAAGAAGAATACGGAAACAGTCTGCTTTTGACGATAAACTGCTAAAACAATAGTGCAGTCATACCTCTTCAAAAGAAATTTTATTTTGTAACTATAGGTTCTTTTAGTGTTGATAATAATATGGATCATGAGGGCTTTGTAAACCGTATCAGAGAGATGACAGAAAATTTACTTTATTCTGTCAGTTTCTCCCTGTTTTAAAAATTGGAAGACATTTTCGAACAAGCTAAAGATGCATGATGAAGATTCAGTGTGTTGAAATGTTACATTCATGTCCAACCATAATTTGTCAAGGTGACCACATGCTAAATGACTCACGTGTTTGACTGATGAATAAATAAAAATATTTTCCTTCATTTACTGTGTGTTATTTTCTCAGAATCTTATTGTTATTATTGACCAGTGATAAGTGTTGGTGATGCTAGTTTGTGTGTATTATCTGACATGGAACAATTAATGAAACTTAAAAGGGACAAACTGAATAATAAAAATATATTTCCAGATAGAAACCTAAGTATGATATTACTGAGAGGCAAATGGATAAAAAAATACAATGTATATACAGAAGCACTGAGTTGTAAATCCAGTTTAAAGTTGATTTATTACATGGTCTGTGCATGGTCCTAAACAAAATATGTCCAGGTGAAACATATCGAAACAAAACAAAAATGAAAGTGAACTTGTGTTTTGGGGTTTATGTGAGGTAATCTAAGTAGATTTTCAATCTTAATCTAAAAAAGGAACCAAAAAGGATGGAATACATCATCTTACTTTTACACCATAAACTACAAGTTAAAAATTGGATATTGCTGGAAAACTTGAAACTTTCTTTGGTACTACAATACATAGCCTACTGTCTTATGTTGGTCGGCTCTAACCTGAAGTTTACATTTCTAACGAATTATTTTGTAGTCTATATACCAAAAAGTTTGCATTTCAGTCTTTTGTAAATAACGGTGCTGTCTCCATACTCTTCAGGGCTTTGACTGGCTCCTCATGAGAGATGGTGGCGTATAAATGGTATGTGTCAGACTGGGAAAAGCAATTATATCATCTGACCAACCATGTATATATATATATATATATATATATATATATATATACTAAATAGATTAATGTTGATATAAATATACTTACATCCCTGATTTTTGAGACTCTTGCCTTTGCACTTCCACAAAATCTGCAACTGAGAAAAGATAAAGCGGTCCAGTCAGGGTGATGGTTATGGTGTGTCTTGATTGCGTGTTTTTAAACAGAATTATAACTTTCAACTTCATCTTTTAGCCAAAACAAAATAAATGTTTAAGAGAACAATTCTATCGTGCCAACAGTATATATAGCAGTATATACATATATCATCTACATCTCTTCTCATAAAACACTTTGTTCACATGTGAAAAAATTGTGAAGACCCAAGCAAAAGTCTTTTTGTCACAGTGCAGAGGTGGCCTCCCACATACATGGATGCGGTTAAATAAAAAAAAATCAGCTGCAACAAATACTTCCTGCAAACTGCAAATGTACTGGATCACATAGAATATTGTCCTATCTTAACCGAATGAAGCAGTGTTGATTGAGGACGAAATGAAACCTGCTGACATCCAGTGGCCTGATATCTCATTGTTTCTGCCGATACCTCCACATGCCAGCAGTGTTTGTCGCTGCAGCTCACCTCTACAAACCTCAGCTTTTACGTGTCAGTTTTTGCTGCGATTGACAGTTGAGAGCTTCCTCCAAGAACTCAAATCGTCTTGCACAAAACCTTTTGGTATAAGTGCTCATTCTCACAACCACGGTGTGAAATAACTATTTTTGTCTTTTTATATGTAAATTATTGAGGTAACAGATGCCAGGCTCACAGACGTTTTATAATAAGTGTTGTAATTAAGTACCAAATTGTTGAAAATGTTTGACGTCATATTTTCTCACTGAATTCTACATCATGTTACACAGTATGTGTTTCGTATGTGAAAAAAGAAAGAAGATTTGTTTGTGCATGGTTCTCCTGTCTTTTTTGTTTCCGCAAGGGCATACGGATAGCAGTAGATGACACCCACAGCCTCACCTTAGCTACAACTGCATGGACCTCCATATCCCTGTTCTGATTTGAAACAACAGAAGCCATAAACAAGAAGTCTTTCACTTCTTACATTAACAAAAAACTTAGGGAAAACATACTGTGATATGGCAACATTTCTGCCACCAATACAAGTGCATACTAAACAGGCGATTTTTCCACTACCGTGGTGTGCGTGGAAGTAACCGTATCAACTTTGAAAAAACATTTTGCCCAAATTGCGTCATCTAACATTTGACCCCCGATTTCCTGAAGTAACTTTAACGTGTATAATTTGCACGCTCAAGCTAACTCTTTACCAAAATGTGTCCAAATTTCTAAAAGACAGCAAATACAACTAGTTAGAGTGTTACTATGGTATGTTTTTTTATGCTAATGTCAGAATATGCAGGATAGATGAACAGATGTGTAGTGCTAGCAGCTAACACCAGAGCCATGGTTTTTAAACATCCACAGAAATGCATGGTGGCGTTTGATGCGTAATAAGAATCTTTAGTCTACAGTACCTGTTAATTTTTCTTAGTTCTGGTTATAGGGATCATACCAATATCTGTTTCTTGAAGTCTAAAACATGATGTTAAACACGATGTATCTTCCTTCACACTAAGCGATAATATTAAACGCTTTACATTCTTGTTTGTACACTAACAAATTAATGGCCCTCAACAATATGGGCTAGCATCCATTAAAATTATTAATGTATTCCTCGTTGAAAAAGTGAGGAAGTACACATTAAAGAGTGAAACAAGAAAGTGAAGATGGAACAACAGGGTTGCCCAGTTGTCGTAATCAAATCACATCAACAACTCATAATAGTCATAATATTCAGAAACATATGATCTGTGTGGTTGGTTAAAGCCATGCCCAATATGCATATCATGCCACAACTTTAAAACCAAAGTTACCAGTTTAAATGTTGACTTGAGATATTATTATATTGATATGAATATAGATACATAACAACATAAAACAGCAACTGGTTTTTGTGGCTGATGGGTCCATCTATAATTTTGTTACCTGGTGTCCGGTTTCATAACAGTTACAGGAGTGAGACATGATGCCTGCTAACAGTCGAGACCTGGTGAATAAAAACCTTCAAAAGCTTTCAAAATAAAATATATTGAGGTGCTTTGACGATAATGTTCGTTTCTGTCTAAATGCAGCATGTCCCCACCTGGTCATAGTAAGAAATGTTGACATAGTCTCCAGATTTGTGGGTGGAGAAAGCTTTATTTCCATAGTATCTACAATAAACAACGACAGATTTGGGCCTGTCAATTTCATGTGAAAAATTGTGTGAGACATTATTTATAACACTTGAACAATTATTTTCACAGAACTTCTAAACCAGAGAATACTGACTATACAAGTGCATTGTAAAAAATTGTTGGAAGCTTGTGCGTTAAGTTCATCTATCATTCAATACCACACTTATGGTGTTCAGTGCTAAAAACATTTTGTGTACAAATATATCAATCAAATATACTCACAATAAGAAGTTTTCCAAATCAAGCACAAATAAGCAAAAAGCCTTACCTTTTCCCCACCTCCGCCGACAGTTGATATTTTAATGGAATACGTCGTTAAATCGTATTTACTTTCTTCTTTTCGGTCTGCAACACCAAAACATATAGTTTACCCGAAATATTACGACGAGCCCACTCTTCTTGTGCTAACTACTTCATCAATATATAATAATATTGATGGCTTCGAAATAATAGTCACTCACTTTGTATGGTGATGATGGATGTGTCACTATGCGGAGATCGAGAAAGTTTTACAACATAAAACATTTCACTTAACCTCAACGGGTGAACTCCTGACGACCATGTTCAGCAGCTCAGTCCTGACACAGTAAATATTTCACACAAGAGAGACTCCTGACAGTTCTCCACTCAAAGTGTAGAAATAACACTTTGAGACACAAACAGATGACGAGTCTGACAGTTCAAGTAATGACTGAGTCTGTCTCTGTGATCTCGGTCACACTGTCAGTTTAGGTGAAGAAGAGCTGAAAAATTAATGGGCAAAATGTCGCAGTAAACACTTAATAGTTGCATTAATGTAGTACATTCCTAATGAAAAACTGTGATTTAAAGTAGAGTAAGTAAAGAAAAATATACTACGCAACCAAACTGACTAACAGTTATCTTGCATTAGTACTATATGATAACATATCAGAGCACAGGAAAAGAAGTCACTCACTGTTTATGGTGATGGAGGATATGTCACTGTATGGAGATTGAGGGGTTTTCTCTCCAAGTTTTACAGCGTAAGAACATGTCACTTTAACCACAGCAGGTGAACTCTGATGAGCCATGTTCAGCAGCTCAGTCCCTGTCAGTGTCTTCACACAGGAGAAGACTCTGACAGTTCCTCCATTCAAAGTGTAGAAATAACACTGAGACACAGAAACAGATGACGGAGTCTGACAGTTCAATGTGACTGAGTCTGTCTCTGTGATCACCAGTGGAGTCACTGTCAGTTTAGGTGGAAAAAGAGCTGAAATGTAAATATTTATTAGATTATAAAAGTGCAACTTACATTTATTTCATAACAGTTCTAATGACAAATTTATTATAGCATAGGAAGCCCTGAAGCTCTGAAGTTCCTTAAAAATCTGTGTAAACATGACCCCCATATTGAAAGTCGTCAATATGTTTATCAGTAAAGCCACTCACTGATTATGGTGATGGAGGATATGCCACTGTACGAAGATGGAGGATTTGACTTTCCACGTTTTGCAGTGTAAAGACATTTCACTTTAACCTCAGCAGGTGAACTCTGATGTGCCATGTTCAGTAGCTCAGTCCCTGTCAGTGTCTTCACACAGGGGAAGGTTTGGACCTGGCTGGTTCCTCCAATGTTGAAATAACACTGAGACCCAGAAACAAATGGAGTCTGACAGTTTAATGTGACTGAATCTTTCTCTGTGATCACCGGTGGATTCACTGTCAGTTCAGGTGCAGGCAGAGCTGAAATGTAGAGATTGATATATGTGTATGAAATACATATTAAAGCTGTACAGCTGGCCATGAAAACAAAAACAAATATCAAGATCAGGATCTGACCTTGTACTTTGATCTCATGAAAACAATCTGAAAAATGAAAAAGATGCGGTTATAACTCATCAAAAGATTCGACAAAATACCAAAAGATTAAAACTCACTAACATGTAATTCTGTTAATCAAATATTAAAAAATGCTGCGGATAACTTAAGTTTAACTTACAGATGAGGATGACAAGCAGCAGGTGTCCAGCCATGATGAAGCCGAATAATGCGACTGTCAAAAATCCTCCAAAGACTAAACCTATCTGACTTTGACATACATAAGACCTGCCCTGAGCAAAACCACAGCGAGCAACACAACATAATAATACTATTAAACAGGCCACAGAAACACATACAGTACCTGACAAGCTTTATAAACCCCTCCATGCAAGTGCTATATTTAGACCTCATTAACTCAGTGACAGATAATATACAGCAGCCTCAGACAGGAGCATTTTGTCATTGAGTCTATATACCATCATGTCAGTCAAAACATAACATTTCCTCTGTACTAGAGACAACATCCAGGACCAGGACCATATACAGCAGGTTCCTTTCAGTGTGTCCATGCAATATTAACAAGTATGGAGTCTCAGACGTTTGCAGAATTTGAACCATAAACTACCCAATGGAGATCATGGACAGATTATGATACAATAGGCCTCTAAATAAAGACAAGACCAGAGGGCCCCAAGACCACTTGGGACTGTAGGCCTGTATCCAATTGGCTTGTTTGATAATCAGTCCATTGTAAAGTTCCTCTTGGATGCTCCAAATGTTTTGAGCCAAATAATTACTGAATGGGCAGAAGGGAATTTGCATGTTCTCTACAAAGCCCATAATCCCAGTCATTCACACAATGTTTGGTGGATGAATTGCTGACATTGCAATAACAGTTTATTGCAGAAAATCTTGCATTTAATGTGACGCACTAAAAGAAAGACAAAGCTCATTAAGTGCAAAGCATGCAAAGCATCTGAAGACAAACAACTACAGTGAGTCTAGACACATTTATATGAGCTTCTCATACACAAACACGCACTTAGCATATTCACGTCTGCTCTAAATGAACATGCAGTCATTTTCTATTTTTGCGCTGACCTTGCATTTGGCTTCAGATCTCAAGAATTAAGGTACACAAGCTAAGTGGTTTTCAACCTCTTTATATCCAGTCTAACTTTTCAACGCTGCTGACGTTGTTGACGCTTCAGTAAATTCTAATTAAACTCCTTACTTTGGCACCCTCTGGTGGTATTATGAAGAATGATGTTATGGCAGAAATTCACGTATCAGCAAAACAATCATGAAATCATTGTTGCAGTGGAAACAAGAGTCTCCCAAGCTGAAATCACGAGACAAAACCGTTCTACTCATCCAGTAGACATAGAAAATATTAGCATTGAGGTGGAGTCAAGTTTACAGCCACTTTAAGTTCGATATTCACTCTCCAACACCTGAGGAAAATACTGTGCTCTAAGCTGCTCAGCTGTGTTCCCCAGTCAATCAGTGTACCCGCTTGCTTCCCTGTGTGGGGCAGTGTGGTGTACAATGGGTTATGTCAGAACTTTTTTTAGCTGAAAATAGCTGCCTGTCATGGTCCTAAAATAAAGCTTAGAAGAGTGTGCAGGCCAAGAAACCACAACAATGAGCTACAATGCTAAAATGAACCCTGCGGCTTCACTATGCGGATAGGACTTCTGGAGAGTTACATGCAGTTGGGAGCTAAGCTAGCTGGTCTGTAAATACCTCTAAAACATCACCTGGTCACCTCTTAAACTGTAACACTTTGTTTTCTACATAATCATGTTAGAAAATAGAATATGTGATGTGTGTGACGGATTGGCCAGACAGTTTTTAATAATTACTTAAATTTACTTCAGAGGAAAAGAAAAACCTTAACACTTATTGGCCCATAAGAAACAATTAAGCAGTAGATTGGGTAGATGTGGGCCAATTTGGTTTTCAAATAATACATCACTGCTACTGGATGGCTTAGCTGCAAAACTGTCAAAAGAAAATATGATAGCAGAGCATAAAAAAACAACCATAAGTACCATAACCATAACCCATCTCATCCAGATAAGGAGTCTGAGACAGATGGACTTACACTCCAACTGATAAGAGGAAGGAAACTACAGTCAGAGTTTCCAAAAGTTGAAATCGCACTCCGCCTGTATCCACTGTCAGCAGGAAGCACTCTTTCAAAACTGGCAGTAGTTAAAAACAGGCACAGGCCAAAATGGCATTGAATCACCTGTCTCTGATGTCCAATGAACGTGAAATTCTACACAAATGGGATTTGAACAGGTTCATTAAGGACTTCTCTGTCAAATAAACAAGAAAGAAAAAATTCTTCTTCTACTAGAAGTAGGAATATGTATTTAGTATTGTGCTGCTATTGCATTATTGCTGTTATCATGAGCTGCTGTTGTGTTGAGTAATGCACAGCAGTTTGATTTGTGTTTCTATAAGGATGTTCTTCTCTTGCTTATTTTCTAAAGAATGAGAGATTATGGTTTTTATTTGTGTTAAAAGATGTTAACTAGAGAGGGAAAGAGATCACACCTGAATCAAACATGCACAGTCTGTCAACAGGCATGTTAACCCACAAACAGACTGCATCTTTTAATGTGAGACACCATGTGGTCATTTTCACTGAAGCAACGCTTTGGCTCAAAATGTTTGTAAGTTGTACAACACTGAATGCTGGTCAGCCAACACAGTGGCTTAGCCAACATTTATCATATCTAACTGGGATAGAGACGTAGCCTGGGGTCAGATTTCACGTTTCAAATCACTGAAATCTGAACTGAAAAGAGAAGAACTTTGTACCCTCACCCCAGCCTCCCTAACCTTGAAATTAACACACACACACACACACACATATATATATACATATACCTACATACATACATATATATGTGTGTGTGTGTGTATATATATATGTGTATATATATATAAATATGTGTGTGTGTGTGTGTGTGTATGTATTAAAAAACAGATATATACACAGTGTATGTATATTAGTTTATATACAGAAACCATAAGGACAAAATATATCCAATTACAAAGATAAGTTAAAAGTGAAGCAGAAAAATAACATTAGCAAATTGAAAAAAAAAGTCAAAGGTACAAACATGGAAGACAGGAAGTTGTTGTACATCAACATACTCTGTAGAAAACATAGTTTCTCCCTGAATAACCCCCAGTGACAACATTTTTTCCACTGATAGTAGTCTAGCACTGGTCTAGATGTTATTAATCTTGCAGTTCCAGCTTTATACATAAAGTTTCAAATTGCAATAGTTCTTCTGTTCTCTGTCTCTACAGTTTCAGAAAGTTTGAGTATCAGTGTGCTTGCAGGGAGCTGTAGCCCACATCCTTCAGGGCTGATGGAGCCGGCTCCTCTGAGATGGTGGAGTACATATGGTATGTGTCAGACTAGAAAAGAAAGAAACCAACCATAAGAGTCCGTTAAATCAATAATGTTAATTCAGTACTCTGCCTCATGCCTCACTTACATCCTGATTTTGAGGATCCCAATTGTTCAGTTTCTCAGAACCTGCGAGTTAAAGAGAACCACAGAGTAAGATGAAAAAAAAATCATGTTATTCTGTACATAAATCAGGAAATCTTGCACTACATTGTGGTAGGAGAAACAGCAACTCACCTGAAGGACCATCAGCATCAGGTACAGAGCTGACCATACTGTAGCCTTCACCATTACCTGGAGGTAACTTGTTTGATAATAGGAGAGAGGAAGAGGAAGACACTGAATTCACTGATTTTACATTATGTGAATGTTACATTTGCCAAAATATTTATTTAATTACCAATCCTCCGTAGTCAGTATTTGTCATCATTACATCACCTGCAACAGAAGGTAAAACAAAGCTTAATGCACTAAAATGCATATATGAATAGTACTGTGATGTATGATGTGAACATTACCGTTAACGCTGGCTTGTGATCTGTAAGGGAGGAAAAAAAAGAGAGGTGGAGGGGTTATACAAGAAAGCAGAATGCACTGTAGGATGTCACACCTCTAAACACCTCTGCTGACTGTGTGGTCACTGCCTATGAATCCCTGGGTTCTGAGTTTGAACCTTGGATCAAACCCAGAACCTCCACAGTGTGAGGCGACGGTGATAATCACTGCACTGATACATATGTCACTCAGCTCTTGTTAAAAATGATAAAAAGTATTTCTTACCTCTTGTTGAAACATTTTCCTGAAAAATGAAAAAAAAAAAAATTCAAAAATGAGGAACATTCAAAAGTACATTCAAGCTTTATTGGACACAAATCGATATAGTTCTCACCACTTCTTCTTTTGGTGCAGAGAAGTGCCAGTCCCAGTGAGGTGACACCCACAGTTACTCCAAGACCAGTCACAGCCACGAGGACCTTCCACATCCATTTTTCTGTTTTGGAACAGCAAAGGTCACAAACAAGTATCAGTCTCACTTCCTGTCATGTTAAAACAAAAGAAAGAGGGCAGCTACTGTACATACTGAACCAACAGTACCTCTACCACCTATAACAGGGCGTGTTAAGCATTCTAATTATGCAAAATGGATTGTTTAACTGCAGACTGACACACATGGCACTGATGCAGCACAGAGAGCGTTTTCCAAAGGACATGATATCAAACTTTTAACCCCCAGTGTCTGAAAAGCAAATATGTGAAGGAATTTTTGCTCGCTTTTGTCTCTTCTAGTTTCAGTTTAGTCTAATAAATAAACCGAAACATTAAAAACATTCACAGCAATCAGTCCTGACAGTTTTGATTCACTGGTAAGAATCTCACCTGTGACATTGCTGTCTGATGCTGTAGTCACAGTGTTATTGGCAGAGGTCAGAGTAACTATACCAGCTGTATTAGTCTCTCCAGTAACTGTTTCTTGAAGATACAAAAGATAAAGATACAATGAAAAATGTGATATGTGACAGTTCTCTGGATTTTTCTTTTCATGTATAGCATGTCCTACCTGTCATAGTTAATGTTGACATACTCTGCACTGTGGTTGACACTGTTTCCACAGTATCTACAATAAAAGAAGATGAATATGGGCCTGTTAGTTGTATATAAGCGCAGTTATTTCCACAAAACTAGAATTCAGTGAATATGGGCAGTGTAGCAGCAGTTTCATACAATGTTGAAATATTTACAGAAGCAGTCCTACTGTCATACAAAACTGTAATTACCATGTTTTACATTTAAAATCTAACATTCTGCTTCAAAACAATGATTTTCTGTCACCTGAGGTCAACACCTGAGGCCATCTTCTCAAATTGATTCATTTTTTGAATGGTAAAAATGTATATCACCTTTTACCACAGGTCGCATTGCAATAAAAATGTTAAATCAGTTTTTCTTTTCCCTTTTTGTTTTGCAATGCCAAAAAATATATACACACCTACAACATTGCATGATGGCATACCACATTACATATTGCATAAGAATAGTATTTACTCACTGTTTATGGTGATGGATGATTTGTTACTGTGTGGAGATTGAAGGGTTTTCTCTCCAAGCTTTACAGTGTAATAACATGTAATTTCAACCACAGCAGGTGAACTCTGACGTGCCATCTTCAGCAGCTCAGTCCCTGTCAGTGTCTTCACACAAGGAAAGTCTCTGAAAGCTTTTTCACTCAAAATGTAGAAATAACACTGAGGCACAGAAACAGATGATGGAGTCTGACAGTTCAATGTGACTGAGTCTGTCTCTGTGATCACCGGTGGATTCACTGTCAGTTTAGGTGGAAGAAGAGCTGAAAATTTAGAGATAAACATATGGAAATAATTCTATGTTAATGTAATAAAAAAATCTTCAGTTTCATGTATGTAAAACTGTAAAATTAATGAGAACATTAAAAGTGTACTGCACTGATATAACATCATATTTCTATAATGTTGTCAAACTCATGACAGTTTTAAAAAATCATCTTCCTTGTCAAAATCTGGCAAACAAATTACCCACAATGCAACTTGACTCAACTCAAGAAAAACTTAAAAATACAGATGTAGGTGTGTGACGTTACTGCAGTAACGGCTAATATACGAGGGGGCTTCAAAAAGTTAGTGGAAAAAGGAGTTGGAAAAAATGGTTTAAGTTATGTTTATTTTTGATCAGATTTAGTCCAGCTTTCTCTTCAGCCACAAAAGGTTTTAGAGAACTTTGTACATATGCAGTAGTATTCCCCAAGACTTGTGACCAGACATTGATATGTAAAATTGGTGATTTCCATTTAAAAAGAAACAATTTAACACCTCCATAAAACAGGACTGACTCCAATTTTGAAAGCCAGAGTGTTTGTGCAAATACTGTATCGTGATATAATAAAACATATGGCAGTACAGTCACTTACGTTGTATGGTGATGGAGGATGTTCTACTATGTAAAGATTGATATTGTCCTCCTCTGTGCTCTGCAGTGTAATAACATGTCAATTCAACCACAGCAGGTGAACTCTGATGAGCCATGTTCAGCAGCTCAGTCCCTGTCAGTGTCTTCACACAGGAGAAGACTTTGGCAGTTTGTTCCTTCACAGTGTAGAAATAACACTGAGACACAGAAACAGATGATGGAGTCTGACAGTTCAATGTCACTGAGTCTGTCTCTGTGATCACCGTCGTATTCACTGTCAGTTTAGGCCGAGGAGCTGAAAATGCAAACATGTTGAATTAGATTAGATACGATTAGGAGCACAATATTAAAACATCAGTCCACAGCAGTAGTGTTCACTTACTTTGTATGCTGATGGAGGACACGTTACTCTCTGGAGAATGATAACCGAAAATAAAAGGTAATAACATGTCACTTCAACCTCAGCAGGTGAACTTGATGTGTCATCTTTCAGCAGCTCAGTCCCTGCCAGTGTCTTCAGTAGACAAGAGAAGGTTTTGTAAAGGTTTTCTTACAAAAGTAGAAATAACACTGAGACCCAGAACAGATGATGGAGTCTGACACGACCAGGTCTGTTCTGTGATCACCGTGGACACCGTCAGTTTAGGAAAAAAGAGGAGCTGAAAGAAAAGTATATGTTGGATTAAGTAACTACAAATTGTACATATTTAAAAGATCCTGATGTGAGATCATGCAAGATAAAATAAGAGGTCCACAGCAGTAAAGTTGTACTCACTGTTTATGGTGATGGAGGATATACTGTGTGGAGACGATAACTGAACTCTCCAAGATTCACAGTGTAATAACATGTCACTCAACCTCAGCAGGTGAACTCTTGATGTGTCATCACTGTAGTGCAGCCTGTCCCTGTCAGTGTCTTTCAGACAAGAGAGACGTGCAGCCTGTCCTTCACAATGTTGAAACAGACACAGAATCAAATGGAGTCTGACAGTTCAATGTGACTGAGTCTGATTCTCTGTGATCACCGGTGGATTCACTGTCAGTTTAGGTGGAGGAGCTGAAAATTTAGAAGTTAACAAGTGTTAGATTAAATGATTAATAGCTGCATGTGAAAAATAATATTAATCATAGAGGACTGTAGGTTAAAGCACAGAAAAAAATACTCTATAAAAACAGCTACGTTCAAAGTGTTCAGACAGAAAACAACATTAAACTGACCTTGTGCTTTGATCTCAGAAAATGAATCTGTTGGAGAAACAACATGATAAAAAGAGAAATAGATGCAAAAGTCGTAATTCATCAATAACTCATAGTTTGCCGCTAGATAAGAGGTGATAAACATATATTTCTCGTTTATTTGACATTACACATCAAACAGATCCTTGGAAATAAAATGCACTCATACTGGTGTGTAAACAACCTACATAAACAATGAAAGAACCTGAGAAGAGGTTTAACTTACACATGAGGACGAGTAACAGCAGGTGTCCAGCCATGACGAAGCTGAATAATGTGAATGTTCAGCAGTTCTGTAAACTGCACTAGTCTTTCTGACTAGTTTGACTTTTACCTACATACTGTACGTGTCATTTTGCGGAACTTGTTCTCAGGAAAACCACAGCAAGTATAGGAAGTAAATCACACAAATAGACAGGCCAAAGAAACACACACATACACAGATCAAACCACAGTGGTGGTTCACTGGGTCAAAAAAATAATTAACTCTATTCAGAATATTCCAAGACTATTAGTGTGACACTGAAGCCTGACACTGTAATTGACTTGACAGAAGATGGTAAAATGAGGAGCTGATGTTAGGGGATCAAAGGCATGCTGACGGCATAGGGCAGATTTTCAGCGATAGCTTTTCCCCCTTAATGTTTCAAAAAAACATAATTTTCATCTGGTCAGTCTTCCATTACATGCACAATATCCTTTTTTGGGGAAAGAAAATGAGCTTTTTTGTCGGCAACTTCATAATTTTTTATCATACACAATTCACAACTGAACATTCATCTAAAACTCCTCTGATTATACAGTTACACCTTTTCATTTCCACACTGAATATCAACAGTTTTACAGCTTTTATTTAGATTCAATTTAGACCTTTTTTTAAAATGTGGGTTCAGATACATTTTATTATTTTATTATACACAAAGTTAAATAGAAGTCGCAGAAAATGAAGCAGACTAGTTCTAACAACATAAACTACGCCCCCAAATAAGAATACTACAGAGCCCCTTTGCTGACATTTGAAGGAATAATATTGCATATTATTTATTAAGTGTCTCTTCCCAACAATTACTTCATGCCCTATGGCCAGTGACTGAAGTACGTCATTGAAATGCATTTCAAGGTTAAAATAAAATGAAGTCAAGTCAAAATTGTGTTTGTAAGCAGCTACTGATGATAGAAAGTAAGAATAATACAAATTTTACTGTGGCCATGACTTAATGATCTTGTTCCAGTGCGTTAGTGGCCACGCAATATTTTTTTTCCATCAAATGTCACCAGAGGGGCCTCTGCAGAATACAGTCATTTCTGTTACATTAACAGATACAGTGAGTAGTTTTGCATCACTATTGATACAGACACTGAGCATGTTCATGTTCTGAGTAAACATGAAGATATTTCCTGACCATTCAACACACAAATCTGTACAATGACTCTGTGCTTCGTAAAATTTAAAAAAAAGCCTGTTTCACAGATTTAGGATATCTACTTGTTAGATTTAAGATTTAAGTTTAGTTGCTTTTCGGTCAGTAGACCTGATACAGTACATCAACATTGGGAATGTATCCTCTCTTAATGAGACCTCACCCTCCCACTGGCCACCAATGACCCTGTGAAGTCTTTTCTCTTTAGTCTATCTGCACTTCACCGTGCTTCATCTGACTCCTGAAGAACCTTCACCAGCCATATAATTGTCTGGAGAGATTTGAGCTAGCATTTGCTGTTGCATTTGCTAAGCCATTTAGCCGTGTTAATAAATGTTTGTTTAGCTTTGTTTGGTTATGTGTTTAGCTAACCATTAAGTTTTACTGATAACAGCCCCTCACTGCTTGTTGGCCTGGTACAGTGCAGTTAAGACAGAAACAGATTATTTTTGTCTCTCACAGCCAGGAAGCAGGACCCTCTGCATCTTACAGACATCTTGAGAGAGAGACTACACAAGTATGAAATCCAGTATAGATGTGTATTACCTGATTGTCCTCTCTCAGTGAACATAGGTCATATGGATAACCTCATGTAGCACGTATTTCTGTACATGTGTTATTTATGGTGCATACTTCCAGAAGACAAAGCATACTTGATTACAAACAGTTTACAATAAAAAATATTAAAAATGAACTTTCATCTTCGATTTCCTGTAGAAAACATTTTGCAAGAAACTGGCAACATTTTTTAAGTCCAACCCTATTACATCATAAATACAGTACACAAGATAAAAGATATAAGGTTAAACACGACACATGGTTTTAAAACATTTCTTTGGTCAAACTGTTCCTCTTTACAGACTTCAGTGTGGCTGCACAGAGCTGTACACCATATCCTTCAGGGCTAATGCAGCGGGCTCCTCAGAGATGGTGCAGTACAGATGGTAAATGTCAGACTAGAAAAGAAAGACGCCAACTGTAAGAGTTCCTTAAATATATAGTGTCAATGAACCTTTATAACAAACATATTGAAAACTGAGCCTTATGTCTCACTTACATAATCATTTTGAGGATCTCGTCTGTTCAGCTTCTCAGAATCTGCAAGTAAGCCATCTGTATAAAGTAAAGAGACACTGTGTCAAGACTTTGACAGTCATTGTTCCACAAAATGTAGATCTGGGATTCTTGATTCAGGTAGGTGTAAAATGAAAAGCAGCTCACCAGTTGCACCAGGTACTGGGGTGATCACACTGTAGGTTTCATCATCACCTGCAGGTACCTTAAGATAACAGGAAACATGAGAGAGGAAGTGAGAGGAATTCATGAATGACTTTAAACATTAATCCACCTTTAGAAACCCGTCCTCCTAGAGATTATTTTACACACAACTAATTTTTAATGGATGTACAAACTGCATGACAGTCACACCAAAGACCAGGGTTCACATCCAGAGTCCAGCAACAAAAGCACTTTGGTTAAGGTTGGGGGAAGATTGTGCTTTAGGTTAAATGCTATTAAATACTCTGTGTCTGAAGTCGCTGTGTATTAAACTTGATCAGACCTAACCATAATGAAGTGCTGCAAGTGCCTAAACCTAACCATAAAAAGGTTAATAATGCTGTAGTCATTGTAGGATTGCTGTAGGATAGTCAACTGCAAAAAAACAAACAAATACACTGTGAATATTATACTAATGCATTCATTATCAACATATTAGCTGCTTGCCAAATATATAAACTAACAAGATATCCTAGAATAATAGAAAACATAAACCAGACACAATTACATTTCCCCAAAAAACTATTTGCTGTCGCAGTTCAGTTGTATATAAACATAATCTGTAGGAGAAAATGTTGTTCATTAGTTTGATTATTTTAATTATGTGAAGGTCATATCAACTAGAAAAAGGGGTTTTTAATTACCGGTCCTCCACAGTCGAGATTTCTTGTGCACATTGAGTCACCTGTAACAGAAGGCAAAACACATTTCAATATACCAAATAACAACTAAAATATGGCATAATGTACACTCAGATAGCACTTAATCAGGAACACCATACTGATACAGGGAGAGGCCTCCTTTTGCTCAAAAAACCCCCCCAAAACAAAACAGCCTCAGTACCTTATGGTGGTGTACAGGTGTCTCTGATAAAGTGCTCATAGTGTATGTATATGAATGAATAATACAGTGGTGTTGCCTGATCACTAAATGTGTACATTACCAGTGTCGCTGGCTTGTGCCCTGTACAGAAATAAAGGAAAAGAGGTTTTAATATAGACTGTATCCACATTATGAGCTTCTTCCACAGAGTCAACAACTAATGTCCTGCTGCCCTGAGCAAAACATTAATGTCACAACTGTTGCAGTGATTCTGCTCAGTGGCTGAATAAAAGGACAAACTACACTGAGTAGTTATTTGAATCAACCTGGTCAGCTTTTGCTTAAAAAGTGAAACAAGAAAGATCACTTACCTCTTGTCAGAGTGTCTCACTTAAAAATGCAAAAACAACAAACAAACAAACAAAAACAGAGAGAGAGAGAGAGAGTTAAGGAAGCGCACTTAAGTTGTATTGGCTGATACAGCTGTTTCTAATATTTCCTGATTACTGCAGTCCAAGCCAAAGCGTACTGTATAATCTATTATCTGTCTACATTAGTAGAGTTTATTTGTTTTTCACTTGCATTGGTTTGACTTTTTTGACTTTTTCCATTCTGAAACCTCCAAATTTCAGTATACTTGTGTGTATGTGTATGTTGGAAAAGTACATTCAAGCTTTACCAAACATATATATCGACACTGTTCTCACCACTTCTTCTTCTGATACAGAGAAGTGCCAGTCCCAGTGAGATGACACCCACAGTCACACCAACACCAACTACCACAAACGTCCATGTCCCCATTTCTGTTATGGAGGTAAAAAAGTGTCAGTCAAACTTCTAATAAAAAAGCAGGAAGACAGTGTGTCAAAGACAAGTATTTCTTATTTAAAAACTTTAACTCATATGAAATCAAACAGATAAAGTTGTGAACATTATGAATCAAGACATAAATATACAATATACAGTCCTGGAACTTTCTGATCACGCCTCGTGTATGCTCACTGTAAATGAGACAGTGACAGTTTTTAACATTAAAATATTCAATCTTAGGTTCAGGATCTTGCTTCATCATTTCCTGTCATCTTTCCTCTGTCACTATCTAAAAGCATTTTTTTTTAATGTCTGTGTGAATCATTGAGAAACTTAGTAACTGTTTCACCTGATGCTGGTGTTTGGGAAGTAGAAATAAAATGTTCCTCAGTTTTCCTTAGTGCAACAGTCAGACCTGTAAATTAAGGAAAATACATTTAGTCATAATATTCTGAAAAAAGTTACACAATATGTGTAACACTCACAGTAAAGCATGTTGGCGTTATGATACAAAAAAATGATAAGAATAATAGGTCCACCTGTTGTTTCATCACCAGATGTTGGATTCATACAAGTTGTGTCAGCAGAGGTCAAACTACCTGCAGCAGTGAGAGTTACTTCAGTAACAGAAGAAACAAACTGTTTAACATTAAAACAAATATATCAATGAAAAGTCAGTCTGAATCTTTGAGAACATGAGTAACTGTATCACCTGTTACTGGATCCTCTGATGTTAGGAAAGTAGAGGCAGTTCCACCAGTGTCATGTGTTGTACCAGCAGCTGAATAAACTAAAGTACATTACATCATAAAATCATATCACTCATTGTGTAACCTGATGTGGTTTTCACAAGATTTACAGAAGTTAAAGCAATGGCCTGTTAAATAAAAAAAAATCAAAAACTTATATAGTGAGTTGTGATAATGTTCTAGATTTTCTTTTAAATGTGTAGCATGTCCTACGTGTGGTTGTGGTAAATGTCAACATAGTCTGCGTTGTAGGAGACTCTATTTCCACAGTGTTTACAATAACAGATGATGATCAGTTTCAATTGTGTAGAACAGCGTATTTGTGCAGTCATTTGAGCAGCAGCAATAACAGAAACATGAACTTTGTGATTAACTAATGTCAGACGAATACATCTATAATTTTGTTACCTGATGGTGGTTTCACAGGAGTTACAGGGGTGGAAGCGCGAGGTCTGTTTACAGTCATACCTGGTGAATAAATGCACAAAAAAAAATTTATAGAGGTGATATGTGATTATGTTCTTGGTTTCTGTTTAGATGTATAACATGTCCTACCTGTGGTCACAGTGGATGATGATGTTGTGCAGGCAATGGGTGATTCTTTTTCCACAATATCTACAGTAAAAGGAAATTAATTTGTGCCTGTCAGTTTTATGTGTATGAAGGAATTAACATTTATGCAATTTTATTTCTGTGATTTGCACAATCACTTAGACACAACCTTTTCAAAACTAAAGACTACAGGACATTTACTGTGTTTTATGGCTCTAGTGATGGCAGTGTCAGAAATTCATTAGCACATGTTGTGTTGTGTCACAAACAGTGTAAAAGTAATTTCCATGTTAAAGTCGATATAATGTGGTTCACAGTTTGTACACAGGATGTCAACTTTCATTGATGCTGTTCATACAGGTTATAGTTAAGGACTTTCAATCAGGTGTCAGGTGCCATTAGACAAAATGGACAGATGGTTTCTGACCATCATGCAGGGTAAATGTTACAGGAAAGAAACGGTGAAAATGTTAGACTCTTGTGTGAACAGCTGAAGATCCCTGTGCTGTGAGTGATAAATATATCATGTAAAGGAGAGGAAATATTTGGACTGCTCTTATTTCAGTAAACACACAGTATACTGAGTCATGGTGGATGCATCATTTATGAGTCTGTCAGTTCAGCTCCTCAGTGACTTTAAGTTCAGGGTTAGACTCAAACAGTGAAGTCATACTTGTATGTGTATCCATGTCTTCACTAACTTACCAGTCAAGCTGCGTCCATCACTACGAGGAGACAAAGAGTTGTGTTCACTTCCCAAACTGTAATCACAACTGGCTTCTTTTTGTTGAATGAAACATAGACGTCTCAGGAAATTTTCTATTGTGACATAGAACTGACAGAACCACTTTTTCTTAGTTGAGCTCTTTGTCTTCCAGATGGTTGTGGTTTGGACTGGACGACTTGTTTCTCCAAAGTAAAGATTACATCTTGTCTCACTATCAGCAGATCCAGGCAGTGAACAAGTGAAGAGAACGTAGTCACCATCATGGTGAACACTCATCTGTGGTTTTTGACCTACAAAAGAATCAATGAAAAGTCATTAAACACAATGTGTCATTCTGTTAACAAGTACACAGCATGTTGTAGCAACAATTTTAAACAATGCTCACAATCACAAAAGTTCAACTGTCACACCTCAGTCATCATGTTTTACTATCAACATTTAACTTATTGATTCATTATGATAATTCTGTGTCATCTTAGGTGAGTGTGACTCACACTGTAATAACAATCATTAATCAGAATAAACTGATGACAAAATCTAATTATTATAAAATGCTAAATGTAACATCTCGTCCCACAGGTGGTATTTTATTAATGGGAAATGAAGTTGTTGAATCATCGTCTCTCTTCATTTTGCTCTCTCTGTTAATAACACCTGAAATATGACACAATGTCACAGAGACACTATATGATAACATTTCAAAGCACAGGAAAAGAAGTCACTCACTGTTTATGGTGATGGAGGACGCGTCACTGTGTGGAGATGAAGAATCTGAACCTCCAGACTTTACACCGTAAAAACATTTCAGTTCAACCACAGCAGGTGACCTCTGATGAGCCA
>BRZM01004886.1:6760-72540 GCA_033238685.1 Lates japonicus
TATTACGGCCGTTATTTCAAAATGTCAAAGGACAGTTTGCAGAATCCACAATGCACTGCTGTTCAGAGATTACTGCTGTAATATACATAACAGTCGCAGTGCTGCATGACCACTGTGAATTATTTGCAAGCTATGACAGAGTTAGGTGGAAACAACACTCTGTTCATGACATATTTGTGCACACACGCTGCGAGAGTGTTTTTAGTTTCGCAACCGTAGAGTTCAGACACTGGTGTTGATATGATGTGGGCAAATGTAATGTAAATATGATGGCCTCATGCTATTCTTCGGTGTATGATAATGGTTGGAGTAGAATGGCTTATGCATTACGGTTAATTGCCACATTGATAGAGGTTTTGAAAACTGGTTACAATGTAGGTCATCTCTCCTCTGCATACTTCTGACAGAGAAAGATGAATTGGGAAACCGCCACCAGCTCCTTAAGCGGTACTTAGCCTCCACCTGTCAACCTCATCTCTGAAACATCCAGCAGTGCAAAGCCAACCACATGTACAAAGCTCAGCCCCTCCATGCAAGACACAAGAGGTCTAGTTACAAAAGATTAAGTCAACAGGTGAGTCACCCAGTATGACCTATGTATAATTGACATATAAATAACATGTAATCTAAAGAACTACATGTTATGCAGTTTCCATGCTTATAAAATATCGTTGCTTTTTGATCCATCAGTTGAGAGATCAATTCATATAATTCATAAACCTTTCACTGTCTCACAGCCTGTTCAGAAATCTGTGTCATCTCTATTTATGCCTCGTGGTTTTCTTTAGAAAGGATGTGTCATGAAACAGCATGGCTTGGCCCCATCGCTGAGCTACAAAGAAACAATTGAGGAACAGGGAAGAATTGACGTGAATCGCCAGAGGGTTCTTCTGGGAAGCTCTGACTGACAAGACTGCCTGCAAGATACCAAGATCCAAGGACTTTAAGGTTCAAGTGGATTGCTAACGTGAACCCTTCAGTCATAACTACAACTGAGGAGCTTGCCAATAGAGGGGCTGCGAAGGAAGGAGCCGTAAGGATGTGCAAGAGAGGGCCGCAGAGGACAGGAGTAGGGTTTGGAAACATTTTCCAGTTGGTACTGTGCACCAGGTACATTTTATATAAGAATTATTGCTTTTTATATTGCTCTTGTATTTCTTTTCCGTGAAGTAAAAGAATATTGTAAAAGCACTGAAACACTTAGATCAAAAAGTAGAGTCCTGAGACATCCCGCAGTGTCTCGTTCCTATCACTTCGTCTGTTTCAGTGGGACATCGTCCTCATGCAGTTCATGGTTACATAGCGGTTCCCCTCCTTGTCATGTGTGTGTGTGTTTGTGTATCAGGCTATTGGTAAACTTAATATATTCACCTGGGATCCAAATATGAACCATCCTCTTTTTCTTCTTCCCTTTCTTTAAAGATTTCTCTGTCAAGGCAGAGAAGTAGGCTACAGGGAGCAGAAACTCCCAGAGAAAAGAAAAAATGTAAACATTGGGGCTCATGTGCAGTTGTTTGTTATGTAACTATGTGCACACTCACACATTTCAGTGTCTCTAACTGTTATTCATAAGAAGACACATCGTAATGAAGGCACTCTTGTAAAAGGTGTAATACGAAGCTTTGACCTGTTTTTGTTTTTATTTCATCACCTGAACAAGATACTGTAGTTTATGTATGATGGACACTGTACTTCAATACTTATCAATAAATATTGTAGTTAAAGTCATTGTCTGCTTTTCTCATTCTTAGCACCACAAGTCTCCACAGAAGTGTTAAAAGTTAGAACTTATCCCAGTGAGCCAGCCAGGGGCCAGCCCCTAAATGCCCCAAGATAATGGAGAATCGCTGATGGCTTCAAGGGATAAGAGAAAAATAAATTAATATGTAATGTGTAGGCGATATGTTTTACATGATGTTGTCCGAATTGGCGTTTGTTTTTAGGACTTTTGCTTTTGTTTATTGCCGCTGTCATGGAGAGCGAATCTGTGATCAAAGTGACTGTGTGTTGTTTGTTTGTTTGGTTTTGTTAACGTCGAATGTGCTGTATGTGATCAGGTGTGCAGCGCCCTCTACCGGCAAAATCACAACCAGGTCAGACCAGACACGTGAACGCCCGTGACGTCGATTTCGTTCAGCGACAGAGCTGTGTGCCGCAGCTGCACAGACAGTCGTAGGTAACGTGATTATTTTCAACCCCGATGGTCAAATCGGGGAAACTTCTGATCTGGGACTGGGTCGAAACTCAAACGGTGGAAGAAAGGATACAGTAGCGACTCAAACCCGCAGACGAGTCGCCGGCAGGCTGCCAGCCGCTTCTTCAGCCGACCACCGGTAAGTTCTCCCATTGCACGTGGGTCTCCGGCTAGTGCTAACTTTAGCCAGCGTTGGCCATTTAACTTAAACAGCTCAAAAAACGTTACACGTTTCGCCATTACATGTGTATCAGTAACCCCAGTAACACTGTCAGTGAAAATGTAACTTTACATTCACGTGTCTTTCCCTAAGTTAGTATAAATAACCTGCCACTAGAACAGTTTTCAGTTTCAAATTGTGTTTGTGAGAGCCAAGAGACACAATATTAACCCTGTCTTTAGATTATTGCTGATGTCCTTTTTAGTAGCACTTGAATAGACTGTCTCAAATAATAGTGTCCCAGCACATTATTCTGAAGTTAAAGGTACTTTCAGCTGTGGTTTTAGACTGTTTACATTCACACATTGGGTGAAATAGTGTAGGAAATATAGCCTCATTTATACACATTTATTTATGAGGACCAAAAGTAATTGAACAAAATGTCATCAGGGCTGTTGTGGTTTATTACCAGTCTGATCCTCAACTGTCAAACAACCTTTAAGTGCAGGTCAGCATATAGATTTCTGGTCATTGTTTATTTTAAAATCTGATGTAATAGAATACAAAGCTAAAAGACCTCAAAGAAAGGCTCTATCCAAATATTTAACAGAAATCACTGTTGCTCATTCATGCCTGTCTTTTATGCTCCTCTGTTTATGTTATATCTAAGTTTAATGTAGACTGAACAGACCAAGACAAAAACTTGAATAGACAAGAACCCTCTAAGTTCTACGGTTGTTTGTTTGACCTAGGAGGAAGTTAGCTTATTGTAAAGCTTTTTTTTCTCTCCCACAGGAAAGAGTGATCTAACAGTAGATGCTCTAAAGCTACACAATGAGTTACAGACAGGCCCGGCTGAGCCTGCACAGGTACGTGAAGATGCCTTATGGGAAGAGGAGCCAGGATGAGGCGATTTCAGAGTGACCCTGTGTTCCTCAGCTGCCTGTCAGACTGCTCCAACCTGACCTTTCAGAAAGGTGCAGCTCTGGGAGTCCAATTCAGCTGCTCAAAGAGGTAGATTTACACTGAAGATACAGATCATTTATCTGCGCCCTATGAATAAATAGTTGCATCAGGAGAGCAAAACCAAAAGAATTGATGCCCAGCCCTAAAAAGTTGATGACCTTTCTAAGAGTTGATGCAAGAATGTCAACTTTACAATAAATATTTAATTGCAAATCCAATTGATCTTAGTGGTCCTCTAGCTCTAAATTGTCCCCTGATGTGCTTCATAGATTTGTGCAGTATTGGCAGCTGTTACTGAGGTGATTCGTGAATGGCGAGTGGAAAGAGACTGAAACAGAGTATTTTATGCTTTGTGGAGTGTAACCCTTTACTTATAATATGTCTACAAAGACTTAACCAACAACTTGTGGTGTGCTGGAAAGTGATAGTGAACCCAGATATTGTCTGCACTTTTATAGATGACCACCCTGGAGGCTGTGGATTCAGCAGAGTCACAGGCTGCAGTGGCTGCATTCTCCTCAACCCGCCATGAAACGTTGACTTGTACACCTTCTTTCTCCAAAACTAAAACTCCCAGTTATGTCAAAGCCAATAAGATATGGCTTGAGATGTTTTTCGTCTGATTGGTGTATTAGGTTCCAGGGTTCCTCAACGAAAAGCACTTCTAAGTTCTCGGACACCACCAAAGCTCTGATGGACGTATTATGTCAAACAGGCCACGCTCTGAGACTGCATCAGCTCAGATGGGCAGATTGTTCTTTGCCCGTTTGCCTCTTAATTGTTGCTGAAAAACTGCAGCAGAGATGTATTTATTTGTTTATATTACTTTTTGCATCTACAGATCCTGTCATGTCTGGCCACTTTATTGAGGAAGCAGGATGTCTGTCTGACTCTCGCCCACTCTTCAGGCTTACCACGGCCTGCTCAGCTTCACAGTGCACAGCAAGCCCAAGGTCTGTCTCACCATCCTAAGTGATATATATTGAGCCCAACATTGAACAACATGCTAAAAAAACAATTTTGTGCCTTTTAATTTTGTGTCCACTCTTTCCTCTCAGGTCCGTAAAGGCATCTGCTCCATTCTCAGAGGTAGTGACTTCCTGTTTACAGGATAACGCTTGCCATCACCCCATGCAGTCATCACAGCCAAGTTCTGCATCAAAGAAAATGTGGAGCAGGCAGGAGGTAAAACAACACAGTCATTGACATGTTTTACAGATGCATCCATCTGTATAATCCCAGTATGTACTACTTGTTCTTACTGTGAACAACACGTTGTGGAAGTTTATGTCTGTTTTTTCAACCTCAGGCAGCAGGTGACACCACCACGCTCATGCTGGGTCTTCTAAAGGAGTTGATGGGGACGTTTTGGGAGCTGCCGTCCTGTTGTGAGATCATGAGTGATGACACTCAGCCATGTGGTGAGAACATAAAAACATTCCCAGGTGCAGCCAGATACCTTTCTTTCATCTACATGGACACTCAAATGTGAAGCTTTAATTGTGCCATGCTGCAAGCGCTTGGCTGTAGCTGGTGACGGCGAAGTAATGCAGGCCTTCCATAAGCTGTTCAGCCGGAACACGATCAAACCTCACCAGAGCTCAACGCGCAGATCATCAATACGGAGAATACAAGCAAAACAAATGTACTAAAGTCATGATGGCAAGTGCTGAGAAACTGACTCTCATTTCTCATCCCCAGGCTCTGTATGACCATCGCTCAGTGAGAACGACTGCAGCTCTGATGGCTTGGCTCGCTGTCGCGGAGAGAAGGCACATTCATCATAAGTGTAACACAACAGCGAAATTCTGTTTTGGTATGTTTTCAGTCAGGATTAGTTATCCGATCAGCAATCTCTTTGTCTAGCTTGCAGAGTTCTCTCTGAGTTTGGGGTCACCTCCTCGCCTTTCTGCTGCCATGTCATGCCTGTTGTCACACACACACAGGTGGTCTCGCAGCCACCAACACGCTTAAAGGTAAGGATTTACTTGTTATGCCTGGTATTTCTAGATTGTAACTGAATCTTTAAAGAGCCAAAGATGCATTCTAGACAGGGAAGTCTATTTATGATTTATTTGTGTTTAATTTTTTCAGACTCTGTTGACTGAATGTGTTGCCCCTTGCTTGATGAATGGGCACAATCAGTGCCACAGCATCTGCAGGAAATCCTCTTACATCTGCAAAATGTTTCGGTAAGTTCCCATGTCCTAATTTTCCACCTTTTTGTAGCAGCTAAGTATGTAAATGTCATAATTGTGCCTTGTGTAAAATTGTAGCATCAGAAGAGGATTGTTTTATCGCTTCCACGCCCCTGGCCATTTGTGCGTAGATCCTGGGCTGTTTTCTTACCGAGTTGTAAAAAGTCGCTACTCCATCGCGACCAAGGTATAGTTGCAAAACACTGTCGTCACGTGAGGAAAGAAAGATGAACGGTGGTCTGAGTCTTTGAGTTGTGTCCTGCCTGGTCCCTGCAGTCTCTGGCTGACTCCGCGCTTCCACACCTCAATTCCCCTTCAGTGGAGAGTTGGACCTGCTGTAGGTGAGCTGTAGAGAGCATGGGGCCTGAGGTTGTGCTGCTGTGCCTCTCAACATCACTGCTACAAGTAGCACACAAAGACACACAAACACCATGGAGGAGCCTTCTTGTCTTGTCATTGTTGTGTTTAACTCCGCTTTTTTTTTTTTCCATCAGTGATGATTTGGAGTTCCCAAGAAGCTGGCTGGTCCCTGTCATACGATCACGTGAAGAACACTCACCTTGGTTTCTTTGCTTTATTTCCTCCTCTGGCCTCTACACTCAAGAGAGGTAAGCCAAATGTGGAAATACTTGACGGTAGTGGGATAACTGGGAAGGTGTATTTTCTCTGATGACTCCGCTTCAAGTTGAAGCTGAAGAGCTGGAGCAAGCAGGAGAAACTGGAGGCCAAAGTCTATCAGACTTTTACAGCTTCAGGTAGGTTGGATGGTCCCAGCTTGATAGTGCACAGTATCCAGAGGAAAAGACCCAGTGAATGAGTTTCTTTAAAATGCACGTGTCTGTGCCATTTTTTTAGATTTGGACCATGCCCCTGGCTTCTGCACATGTCCTGTGGACCTGCTATATCTCGTGCCATCACCAGACACTGTATGTATATTAACGATCGGCCAGACCTGAGACTCATAGTGTGCCAGGCTCATGACTATCATCAACAAGAGCTGTTCCACAGGTAGGAGGACACATGTGTTCAGAGAGTGACAACAGCAGCTGCTTTCTTTTTGACTCAAGCCATTCAAAGTCTTGTAAATTCACTTAATGTCTGCAGAGGAGAAAAGGGTGAAGGGCCACTTCTCTAAGAACTTCCTGCCCATCCTTCTTTTCACCGTGCCAGCCAGCAGCCCGCAGTTGGAGAGTCTGGGCACCTGGCGCAGGATGGCTGCTGTGCTGGACACCATCAAAGTCTACCTAACTGTCACTGAAACACAGGTCAGTTAAGTTTGCTGGACATTCTGCTGCACAGTGTTCTCGGGTCCAGTGATAAAGCTTTTATGCCTGTTTACATAATTTAACTTATATTACAAGTTATGAACATATGCCAGATAAACCATATCCAGTCATGTTTCACATAGAGCTGATCATTTTTGCTATCTGTCCAATCATCATAGGCCATATTTCTGTGTATACATTAATCTAAACAATCATCCTCAGATGATTTGCACTTTCCGCAAAAAGCCACAGACAGACTGAGGGTACAGACACCACCGGAAACTACACGTATGACTAGAATACAAATTTATTGATGTAGATTTATGTCTGTCTTACCAGTCACTTATATTTAGAATATCATAGATGCTGCATATTTAACCTTGTGCCTCCTCTCTTTTTCTGGCATTTTCACCTCTCAGGCTGTCAATGATGGATCTTTTTGTGGCTGCCATGGCTCCCTTCAGATGAGGTCACCATGACTAAGACCTTGAGTCAGATTATTACATTTGGAGTGTAAGGAGAGTATACATGCTTAAGTCAAACCTATTGAACCTGGAGTATATTCCCTTGTTAAATTCGTGTCTGTTGGCATTTGTTTACAGACTAAAGAGCCAGGCATGCAGAAGAAGGCATACCGTGGTGCTGGAGGATGTGTGGAGGAGAGAGAGACGAGGATCGCTTGTTGTGGCTAATCTGAAACACTCAAAGTCACCCCTCCTCGAGACTCTGAAAAAATGCCTCTTCACCGCAAAGAGGGTAGACCATCGTGCAGAGAGAGAATGAAATGACACTAGACATTGTATGGATTAGTTGTTTGATTTACAGTGTTGTTACTTTTTCTCAGCCGAGGCTCAAGTGTCTGATTGCCATTGTGAAAAGGCTCAGCTAAGAACACAAGACTTCATCACTGTAATTGCCACAGAGGCACGTGCACACACACACATGCACACACACACACAAACAAGTGCTGGCAAACAGAGAGTACTGATGTAATATTTGATGAGGATGCTCTGTCAGGGTGATCATATGTACGGCGAGGTGTCTGTTGAGCTCGTAAGAACGCCACAACCTGCTGGTGGAAATAGGAAACGCTTTTGTCCGCTTTCTTCTGTGGTCACAAAAGGTATCTTCACTTGTCTCTTATTATGTGTATGTTTGGACAAGTGGTCTCAGAAAATACAAACTGAATATCTGTCTCTGATCCAGATGTTTTGGAGCAGTATTTGAGGTTGGTGTATGGTGACTCACAGGCTCAGTCACCATGATCACTGCACAGTGTTGGCGCGAATCGATTAGTGTGTTTGAGTATAAATAGGCCCGCTGACTTTCACCTATCATCCGGCTGTGTTTATAAACACTTATTTAGGAGGGTTTAAGTCTGGTGGCTTTCCCAGACCTCTATTGAGGTGACCACCATGCTACAGCTGTTGCACAACATTAGTCTGCTGACGCCCTCAACCAGAGAGATAGTCAAAGCAGCCTTAGGCTTCACTGGGTCATCCTTCATCATGGACCCCAAGACGCCAGCTTCACACGCCACTGTCATGGTATGCTTTGTAACATCCTGGATAATGGAGTCCAGGCAAGATATTCTTGCCCTCATTTAACAGATTTTACTTGCATTCAGATGGAGGGGCATCGGAACATCAAGGATGACGGAGGAGGCACTCAGAACAAAACTGAAGAACATCTTCGCTAAATCTACTGGTGGAAGTCGGTGGCAGAAACAGAAGCATCAATGAAGATCATTCAGCAAGGTTAGGCCTGAGGGAGACTTAGGTGTCCAAATGTCCAATTTAATTCAAACAAGTTTTCAAAACTCTTATCCAGTGTCAAATTTAGCTTTCATAAGCAAGTGAAGAATTATTTTAAATGGGTAATCCTCCTGTTACTTAAGAATTCCACAGTGTCAGCAATCACTTTACTCAATGAAGAATGAACAAAATTCACATATCAATATTTCACATGTAGGAATTCTGTACAATCATGTTTCGTAGTTACTTGTGTTCTGGATGGGATATATTACTGAATTCAGTCAGAAAACAGATGGTTTTCAGGTGTATTCTCAAAAGAACTGACGAAGCACTCTGCGGCTGTTTTGATTTGGATCTAATATTTCAATAGGAGGGGATGCATCTGTCGGCGTTTTGGCTTTCAACACGTCAGTTTGTTTGAAGTACCAGCAACAAAATAGTCCTATTGAAACTATTATTTAAAATATGGTGAAAATTATTAGAGGAGATGTTTGCAGTAATAATGTTAGGATACTAATCATTCTAACATTGACAAAGGTGCTTTGTTCAGTAATGGCACCATTGTTAAGATTAACATACAGCTGACTCCTCTAAAACTGATTTGGAACAGAGTGTTAGGGCAGAAGATGAGATGGTTCACATTATTGTTTCATCTTTTGTATTTATACCATTTGTAATATGACCTGAATTCAACTCATGTCTATAACCTTTTTTCTGACATTACTTGCATGCAGCCAGCTCTGTGCCTCTGGGGAAATTTTATGTGTGTCTGATTATCTGCTGTGTTTCTCAGTTTTGAGCTGGTCAAGAGCATGCTGCCAGCAGAACACTAACAAGCTCATAAACATCCGCAAGGCTGAGGCTCGCACTAAAAAGACGGAAGCAGGCCGCAGAGCAGAAGGATGACCAGAGCGTAAGAGGAGGCGCCTAAAACAGCACGATAGGTTGGACCACTGTTTCCCCATCATATAAAGCCTGCCTCCTCATATTTATCCATCTCCTCCTTCATAACCTTCTGTCCTGTCCTTCTAGTATTGAGGATATCCTTGCAGAGTCAGACAGTGATCGTCAGAGGATGAAGGAAGCACCTAAAGAAAGCAGCAGGAAAACAGCAGGACGAGCCTGGCTCAAAGAAGGAGAGGTGAAGATGACCTACCTAACTTCCTGGATCCCAAAGTTTCCTACAGAGTGTTAGGTAACTGAGCCCTTACCTACCTTTTGATAGTTGCTGAAAATAGCTTTTTATGTTCAGTGGAGTTAACACAGATTACTATGTTTCTCAGCCACCAACCCAGAGCTGAAAAGAGTGCCAGGTTGAGCATGGCTTCAAAGTGATCAGACGGACGACTGATCATCAGGAGAGGATGAAGAGGAGGATGTAAAAGATAAAGGTAAGAGGACCTCCACTAGTCCTGTACATTGCTTTATGTCTGAACTGTGACAATGACATATCACTATTCCCACAGATGAGGGAGAGATGAAGGATATCTCTAGAAGAGGCTGGAGTCAAGAGTGAGTACTTTCACATGTACTACAGTAATTGTGTAGTTTTCCTTGTTGTAGACATTTTTATTGGGTTGTTTTTTTTTTTCACCTCAGAAAAAGTCACAGAAACGGAAATCTAAGATGGCAACTTTGATGAGTGACATGGACATTGAGCCACAGTTAAAACATAAAGGTATGATTAGTACCAAGCACCCTGCCTAAAAAAGTAACCAGCCTGTACATAGTTAAAATTTATTATATGTAACAATTTTACCTATATTATACTGTTTTCTTTTTCTCATTCAGCTGGAGGCTCAGGCATCCACAGACCCCTTGGAGGCAGCCAAGACATCGAGCGATTACAAGTCAGCAAGAGTCTGACACTGCTAGAAACATTACACTGCAGGAGTTGCTGTTAGAAACTCCACCCTGAGTGTCTGTTCTTCTCATTCTACATCTCACAGAAAGGAAAAGGAGATGTATGAAAAAGGAAAGCCTTTATCCTATGCTTATACATCCCCTGAAGAAGGCCCTCCCTGGCTCAACGCAGGTATGAGCAACAAGTCACTGTGGAAGCAGGTATAAACTCTTGACAAGGAATTGATGCTAACATGTTTTATTTTTTATGTGTGCACAGGAAGCGTGCCAAACTACAGGGCCAGTTCAAGGGCATGGTGAGAGAGCCTTAAAGGGGCGCTGTCTGGAAAGAAAATGCAGAAGAAAAGAGGAAAGCCTGGAAGAGCATACCTAGCACAGCCTAAATGGACTTTAGATGGGTTAGAGGATGGCGTGTCTATAAACACTAGGAAATGTGGACATACACTTTGGATGTGTGTGTATGTTCGTGTGTTTCTGACAGACTGTCATTGAGGGTGATACTATTTGTTCTTAAACTGTGTTATCTTTAAAGCTGTAGAAATGCTCTAGTTGACGTCATACAGCTTCTCGTGACTACAATCAGTTGTAAGTGAGAGTTTTTGTAGTGTGTGTGTGTGTGAGACAACAAATGTGTTGAATGTGCTGTCCTTGCCTTGATGGATATTGACTGACCAATGGAAAATCATTTGGCTGTCAACAATCACTCAAGTGTAATCCTCTTTGTGTATGAACTGATAAACTCTCCTTCTGATAACATAAAAACATATTTATGTGCTGGAAACAGATGGGCACAGACTTAAGGAAGAGTAATGTGTGCCTTTTGTTATGATATTTGGTCTCTTGAGGCGCCAGACTTCTTTAATTATTAACTGTGAATACATGAATGCCTATGTTGATTTAAATACATCATAAGCTATTCTAAACTGAAAGTTAAGAAAGACCAATAATTTTCCACTCTTCCATGTCAGCAACCACAGTTATCCCAGCTACAGAAATGAGATTTTCAAGGACACTGTTTGTTCGATGCAGCTTCCCTCTCCAGACAGACTGAGAGAGAAGTCAGAAGTTGTTGTGGTGCAGGCTGACTTAACATTAACACACATTCCTATGTGATTTATTTCCCAGATGGATTGCAGCAATGAGTCATGAAGTGCTGGGCTGACCTAACGCGACTCTTTTGTGTCTGACCTCAGTGTGTCTGTCAGTTTCTGAGGAGGGGGAGTATGTTCCGGACTGACTCAGGACAGTCTCCCGATCACAGATATCATCAGCGATGTGATTAGATCATATGTATATATAGTCACTTTAAAAAGTATTTAGACCCTTAATGTTTTGTACACTTAACTGTGCTATAGATTTTATTTTTAATTTAATTAAATTTGCTTGGTTTGAATATGTTCCAAAGCTGCTGTGAGTGCACTGCAGACAACTGTGCTGGTTGTTTGAATAAACAAGTGACAAAAATAATTATATAAGAGTTGTGTTCCAGAAATACGATTTCGAATAGACCTAAAAGGAATTGAAAACTTATAATTTAGTATTAATTTTGCAGGCTATCTATAAATGTCATGGATAATTATTAGAGCCCTGACAGCAGTGGAGGTAATTAGTTTAATTTCTTACAGAGCAACACTATGTTGCATCCTGCAATATATACCCAATTAACCATTAAATATGCCATTAGGTTTTTTTTTGCAGTGACCCCTAATGTGTTTGTAAGCTGATTCATAATATGACTGCATAAAAATGTCTCTGAACATTGAAATTACATTAATGCTATTAATGACTGAAAGAATCACCCAGGCAGCACATAAAAACATTTGGTTTATTGAAGATGGTCACAAAAAGTTGTTATTAAAGAAATAATGCAATGATCATTTCGGTCATTAAACAGAATACAGAGAACTTCTGAAGATACTAATTTAATGCACCTTTTCAAAGTGTTAACAAGACTACAAACACATCAGATGCCATACCAGAACAAGCTTCCTAATAACTACCTAGATATTTCCTTCTCAAAGACTCGGGAAACCAAGAAATCCACCTTGATACTAAAGAAAACAGGATGAGACAGGCCCTGTATTAGTAAAATAAATAAATATGGAGAAACTGCCCTGCAGTTGCACAAGGTCACTGAACTTACACTAAATTTTAACTAAGGCAGTGCTTCTTTTGGTTGAAAAGTAAATGATGCAACAGTGTGATTTGTAGCAACCTAAGATAGTGTATACTTAAAACCAACACCACCAACATTACTTTTCATATTATCTTAATTACATGCTGTATTTATCGCCACATCCTTGCTCAACACATTACTATTCACTGCAAACCTACAGTATTAGTATCTCACCTTTCACACAAACTGTCACAATAATCCTCTTCATCAACACATAACCTTTCTGCTGAATTCAGAAAGGTTTGCACTTACCTACCACTTAAGTCAGCGTGATCAATACTGTACATACAGGCTTAATCAGATAACTGCATGCTCATTTTTCTATGATGTTTGAGTATTTTTATTTTATTTTTTTTAATATAAAATGTTATCTTGATGGAACTCAGTAGCTGATTTTGATATCAGATAAATATTTTTTGTTGTCCAGCAACAAAGCACAGAGCTTCAAATATGAGCTCCTTGGCTTATAAGATTTTATGCCTCTGCTGTCTGGTGAGTCTTTGGGGTGAAAGGAGGACATGTTTTTATCGAATGAGTTACGATGATCAGTTGTTTATCAGAGGCCCACTGGCCATCAGAGCCTGGGTGGGGTCGGGATATGGGGTCCTGGGGCCCTGGGGGTGCAATGGTTGGGGTGGACTCTGGAGGTTGGACCATGGAGGTGCGCTGGAGGGTGGCGTGGTGCGGGGCCTCCCTCGACGGAGGCTTTGTAATGGGACAGAATTGAGACCAGAGGTCGCTGTTCGACAGGGCGGAGGAGGATGAGGAGGAGCTCGGTTGTTGTTTGGGGTGGACTCTCATCTTTGACCTGAACGAATACATGACTCCTGAAGACACACAAGGTTAAACCAGGGCCATACATCATCATTTCAATGCAGGACAGATTAAAATGCAGGGTATCTTTGTGCAAAATCAATGAGCCTCTCAGATCCACCAGCCAAAAGGGTTTGTGAGTCTTTTTGCCCAGCTTCTGCTGACAGAGGCGCAAGTGTTTGAGCACACAGAGCTGCTTCTGGTCCACACCTGCACTACAATAGCTGGTGCTAGCAAAGACAGGCGTGCAAACACACACGCTTTTAGCCAGTCTAAAGCCCCATTTCCCTCCTCTCTGTAGTCTCTGCTGTGACTCGGCCTCCTTGATGCAGAAACAGAAAGTGGTTTATGTCTCTGGTGTCAATTGTTGGAATGTGGGGCAAGGATTTCAGTATCCCACAATAGTTAACAGAGGCCCTTAGCATTTAACATAATTCTTATGTTGCAGAGAATGGAACGCTCTTCTATTGTTCTATTGATGGTTTTCTCTCTCACCCTCTATGTTCCCTGTATAGCATCCTTCCTCAGACACACACACTTGTCTTGCTCAGTCAGCGTGTGAAGGATGGAGAGTAGGTCTCTGTGTCACAGACCCTTGGTGGTCTGATTATAACACCTTATTAAACAGAGAGGCCCTAAAGTCACACAGGGGCCATTAAGAGGACCCCAGCAGCAGTAGCTCTGTGACTTAGGGGGCCATTGTGTGCTTGTGTGTGTGTGTGTGTGTGTATGAGGGGTGCGTAATTGATTGGGGGAAGCCCGGTTGAGAGCGGGGGGTTTGAGGGGCGGGCTGACTGCTTAGGTGTTGTTGCCGGGTCGTGGTGAAAAGGCCAGTTTGTGAGCAGCAGAGCAGCAGCGTAACACCAGAGAGAGCATATGGACACAATGAGAACACAAGCTCATGAATATGAGTGTGTTTGTGTGAGTGTGTGTGTGTGTGTGTGTGTGACTGTAAGCATGCCTCCACCAGAACATATGGCCTGAATGAAACCTCAGCCTCATGAATAACAGAAACAGAGGGAGAGAAAGGTTAGGGGGCTGGCTGCAAGAGAGCAGCAGAAAAGTGGTGAAAAGAGGAAATCTTTCCACTTTTAAGTAAATAACACGCACTGTAGATGAGTTGTGTGTGAGGTCAGAAATATGTCACTTGTGGTGGTCAGTCTCCCTGTGTGCCCCTTGGGCTGTAAATGTCTGCCACAGCCTTACTTCGCCTCTTGGCAATTGTTTACTTCAAACCCTCAACTCCTTTTTAGGAGAAAAACAAAACCCCGAAAACACCTCCAGCATCCCTCTTCACACCACTCCTCTGTCTGGACTCTGTTTCTCTGTCTAAGCCCCAAGACTTTGCCCCTTTCCCACACAAACACAAACACACACAATCCAGATAGTTTGTGGCCGTTTACAAGGAACTGATGCGCACACATTTGTCACCATTTATAGTAAAGAAAACGGGAGAAAGACGAGAGAGTGGAGACACACATTTGACCTGACAGCTCTGCCTGTCACCTCGCATGACATTACAGCGATCCACTCACATAAGGAAAATGCTCCCTGTGAGCTTACAAGAGTTAACGGTGTCACATGTGTCTAACTGCTGAGGTTTTGAGATACCAGTGTCTCTACCTCTTTACCAATAGAACTCGGTAGTAAACAAAGTTCTATCTGTGGAGCTAAAATAATTTTAAAATGACAACGACAACAATTATTTTTAGCTATGTATATAAACTTCTGAGCTAGTATGCAAACTAGTTTCTACAAAGTCTCATTCACAGCCTGTGGTGTTTAGGTGTTTGCTAGTTGCTGTGACAGTAAATATGTTAAAGGTCACTCACACACCAATTTGTCATCTGTTTGTAAATATGTGGATTTTCTTTTAAAGCTATTTCTAACTATTCAAATTAGCTTAGCTACTCCACATATCATCTGGCAACTATAGAGGAGCCCCCTACCTATGCGTACCTATGCTCCCTGATGTGAATCATTGCTCTGAATAATACAGAGATAATACCTCCTGTCAACAGTTTTCACTGGAACTATTTTCAACAAAACTGTCCCTAAGAAAACTGGAAACAGGTGTTGCTAATACATTTTTAAGTGTATTTTTTCAGTTAAAGTCAGTTCAATAACAACTGAGCAATCTTGGTATGCTAATGAGGACTGTGTGGTATGGTCGAAAGCACCAGAACAAGTGAGTAAGTGGACCTTGTGTTGAGATTGTTTTCTCAACTAAACTTTCAGTGCTCTGAGCACCACAGACAAAAATCCATTCACTCCCACTGTATTGTGGTTGAGGAGGAAATCTGAGAGAGAAATCTCACATACTACTAGAGATGTTACATTTTTTGTAATTTGGATGAAATGATCCTTTAAGTGAACTGATTGGGGTTAGAGAGAGGATAGGGTGACGAAGGGGAGGTGCTGCTGTGCTCGTTTGTGTGTGAGGACGGAGGGATGGTGGCCGCCCTCTGGTCTGGTCTGCACCGTGTGATGGGGCCATCGGTGCCATCAGCTCCAGAGACAAAAGAAGGGAATCTCTTCTGTCACAATATGGCTCGTGGCCTTTCAACTCCCCATCTGTTTGTGTGACGCTCACTCGGCGGAGCTGACGCGCACAGTGCAGTGACACGCACATGCGCGCACGCACACACAGCACAGAGAGAGGTGAAATGCAAACAGGGAGTGTGGCAGAAACTGGCAGCCCGCTGATGACCGTTTGCAGAGGCAGTGGAGTGGGAGTAATGTGGGGAGAAGGCAGGACGAGCTGCTGGTTAACAATCCACAATGAGAAGTCTGATCCATGCTCGATATCGCTGTGCTTTTTGCCACCTTGTTGGGCTTTTTGTAATCCGGCTGTGCTGTTTGACAACTAGCTGCAGTGAGAATTTAAAGATCTGTGCTAGGCTTTTGTCAGCAATGAGAAATCCATCTCGCCTTTCATGTCTGATATGCCTATTTGCCCCAGTTTTGAACAACTATCTCCCTTGCGACAAAAGTGGATTTTTTTACCCTCATTTCTTTCCATGTGAGAAGCAGTGTTTTATTTTCCTCAGTTAATGGCGCGTAAAGAGAGTTGTGGGGGTCATTGTTGAGTGGCTCTGTGAACCACAGCCCCACAGAAAGTGTCTGACAAAGACTCTAGAAACTTCTGATCTGACAGAAATGAATTGTTCTGCTCTGGAAAAAAAAGTCCAAGATGGAAAGAAGGGATAAAACCATTGATGATGACCACTTTTATAGACTCCAGATACAGTAGACACACTCACTCACACTCACACAGTTGCATAGTAAAGATGAATCACGCCATTCAAAGAACAAATCGATAAATTTTACAGCGGTATGGCCTCAGCTATGAAAAGCGACAATGAAACCATTTACAACGGACCAGATGTTTCACCATGACAACCAGTATGATGATGAAAACACTTCTGCGGGGTTATGGGATGCCATACACAGGGTCAAGGTTAGATAACAGAGGCCGCTCTGCTCTCTCTTGCTCTGTCTCACACACACATACTTGGAGGGAACACAGTCATGATTTAAGACTTTTCAGAGGCAGCAGTGGTGGCCAGTTATAACACATTAAAAATTTTCAGCATGATTTTATAGGAAACCTAGCACATAAAACCCTTTATGACACAGTAGCAGTTTTTCTTTTAGTATAATTGTCACTTGAAAGTAGAGAGTGAGTGTGTAATATGCTATTTGGAAACTTGATAGAAACCTAGTCATTTTCTAGGAGTCACAGGAAGGAGTACAGAGGATACAGTTCTCCTTGTGTGCGGACAATGGCAGCTTTGACGAAGAGAGTAGTATCAGTAACTCATTGACTCACTGTGTGTGTATGTGTGTGCATGTAGAAAATCAGTACTGAGCTGCTGTGTTGAAGATTGTGCTGTACATGTTGTTCACTGACACGTGTTATCTTTATGCAGTGGGACAGGCAGAAAGAGGCAGATGCTCAATTGTTCATAACAGAGACATAAAAAAAAAAAAAAAAACACTTTCCAAAAATCTTCTGTACCATGCAACTTGCTATTAAAAAGCTTTTAAGTGGGTTTTACCCACAGAGCTATACCCCAAATTACACATAATTACCAAATTATAGTTTTCTATCAGTCATTTTGCCTGTTTCTGGTACATCAGATTTTATTGTCATAGTTTAGGGTCAAGATAAAAACTGAAACCATAAAAACTGAGGACATATAAGAGGCAGGCTCACCTGATCTCCAGGCTGTGGTCTCATCAGAGATACTTGGTCATAACCTCTCCTGAACAGAGCCCACAGAGCATCTAGCTTCCCCTGTAGGACCCAGAGAGAGCAAAAAAAAAATTTTTCAGATAAGAAGAATAAAAATCTTAAATATGCATTTAACTTCTGAAGGCTCTGACAAAGACTAACCTTAATGGGTGTGTACCACCTCCTCTGCTGAGGGGGGCGGCGGGGTGGTTTTCGAGGTTTGGGCTCATAGGGTTCAAATTCCTGCTCTGGCATCTTTACAACCGCATTTTTAGGTTTGTCCAGCTTAGCACCTTCCTCAGTGGACCCCTTCTCCCCCCATCGCACCTTAGAAAGATAAGGTAAAGAAAGATAAAACATAATTAAAACATTCCATTTTTTAATATTACAAATGTTGACAGCTGCTTGTGTGTGGATACCTCCATGCGCTTGATGCCACCCACTCCTCTTCCTCCATAGTAAGATGCATCCACTGTGGGCCACCTCTTCTTTGGCATCCCATCGTCGTCATCCGAGTCCTGTGAATGAGACCTCCTTTTTGATACAGCTCATATCCTTACAAACATACTACTATTAAGACTAATACTGCCTTAATCCCTTTATTTTTGTATGGATCTCTGAAAAAAGTCTAGTTTATGTAGCTGGGGACTTACTGGCTCTGGAGGTGGAGGTGGTGGAGGTTCTTTGATTACCTGCAGATTGAAAAAAAGATCAATATGACATGAGGTTAATAAAAACTGGGATCATTCACAAGCTGTAATACTTCAGTGTAGCCTGGTTCCAGACCTCTAAAATCACTGCTCTCATCTCAAATTTGATAAGCATTTCAATTAGAGTGAAGTGTAATGGAGTCTGATTGTCAGGCTGAGACATTACAATAACTTACCACAGTGCAGCAGAGAGGCCAGAACCACCACATCAGCAGCAGACCCAACAGCAGGAACACCACCAGCAACGATATCAGCACGATGGTGCCGTCAAACTACACACAAACACAGAAGGGCAGGATTGAGATTAATCTGGACTAAAAGACAACAGATGAGAAAAAGGTGAAAATGAAAAGCAGAAGTACTCACAGCCTCCTCTGATGACAGACACAACAGAGGAGAGCTCAGAGAGGAAGGAGAAGAGAAGAAGAAGACTACAGAACCAAGAGAAAATAAGAAGGTTGAAAGAAAGTTCATTCAAATAAGGCAGCATGCCAAGAGGGAAAATATTGTGTGTTGTTGTGACAGTGCAGATTATATACACAGGATGTACTCACACATTCAGTAGTAGTGATATGAACAGAGCTGGTGATGTAGGAGAGGCCCTCGTTCATGCTCACTTGCAGGTAGATCTCCCTGCAAAACACAAACTCGTGACTGATCTGATCCTCGGACACAGATGCACACGCACGCCGCACACTTGGGCGCACACCTGCTCGCGAGCACACACACTCATGGCCTTGTTTCGGCTACTGCAGGAGCTCGCCCGAGGTATCAGATGCATTCCTCCGTCTATTCTGTCCGTACTTGCTGTCTTATGAGCACGCAAACATGCTGACATAGACACAGAGCCCAAAGACTTGACGGAGGTCAGGGAGTTCTCCACCCACAGAAGGAATCTCTTCTGTTTGGATCAGACCCAGACCTCTAATGTGGAAACCACAGACAGCTAAATGACTTCTTCTTCCTCAGTATTCAGTGTTGATATCTGCAGGATAGGCATGGACAAGAGATGAGGGATAACTCTTATTTTTTGGTTGGGAAGATGACAGGATAGCGCCACAAGCAGTAAACATTGGTGTACCTCAGGACTGAGAGGTAGTTGACAAGTTATTCATAAAGCTCTGAAGAAATATGAACAAAAACAAGACGAGACGCGCGATGGCAGAGACAGCAGACAGCTAGATTGTAGTTATAGGTTTTGGAAAAGAATGGAGAAAGGCTTCATGTGCTGTTCTTATGGTTTTGGGGCTGTGAGGGCAGAGACTGGGGGGCCATTGAGCTCTGGGTTTAGATTTGAGGAGTGGGGCGACAAAAGAGAGGTCACTGTGGGGTGGGGTGGCGGAGGAGAGGAAACAGAGTGGGGGATGGTAGAAGGAAGGCCTTTCCTGTTTTACATCCCCTCAGCACTGTCCCTCCCCTCTGAGACCTCCCTCCTGACTCTCTTTTCGCCTCCTCACCCCCCTCCTGTATCCTCTCCATACTGCCGTAGCTCATCTCATCACTCATGCTGACACTGGCTCCAGAGTAAGAAATTGGCAGTGCAGGTGCCGCTCATCTTCACCCCCATCCCCATAATATGGTCAGCCCTGCTCTCAGGCAGGCAGGGGACATGGTGCTATCAGCGCCTCTCTGACAGAGACATCTCAGCCCCTATCAATCATCAATCTGCCCACTATATATGTCTTTGCCTTGTGTGTGTGTATGTAAAGGTGGGGTGGGTGGGGTGGGGGGGCTGCTCATCCGGAAGGTTCCCAGTCAACATGGATTTGTGTGACAGCAGCATCAATGACTTCATTATATGCGACAAGGCTTGGGTGGAACAGGAGGTGATTGAGGGTCTTTGGGGTTTGGGTGAAGAGGTGATGCTGGGAGCTGGAGTCCCTGAGACCTCCTGTACAGATTTTACAACCCCCAAAACAGGAAGCACTTCACCTATAATGTGATCTGACATGTAAGGGTGATTTTTAGGGCTGCAGCTAATGATTATTTTCACTACTGATTGGGTCTGGTCTGTACAATTGCAGAAAATATTGAAAAATCTGTTTTTACAATCTGTATTAGGGAAGTGATCTTCATACTACTGGTATGATATGTCTATTTCTTGCAGAGAATTTCTTTTGTCAAGGTGCTGTTATCATAGAAGAAGAAGGTAATTTTTAATTAAAGTAAAACTGTAGTTAAAAATACAGTTTTAAAAAGTGTCACATATGAAATCTGGTGATCCTGGGTGACGACAAGGAGGATTTTGTTGAGAGGACTAAGAATAGCACAGTTCTGGCACACAACAGTACACAACTGATAATCTTGTACCACAAACACCTGTCCAGCCTGCACGGTGGCACCCTCGCTTCACTACATATTTCCACATCTATCTGCGCGTCATTGCTCCACAGCCCGGAACTCATCAGCCAGCTGTTGGCCTCCTCTCTGGGCCCTTCAGCCATTCACAGCTGACTTCTTCTTTAGTGGCACTCAGGGTGTTAGGCGGCGCTGACTCTGCTCTAATGGGCCTCTGTTACATGGAAGGATGCCTCCTTCAGGCACCATTGCAGTGTGTAATGAAGCTCCCTGTTCTGCTCTGCTCTCAGGAGGAGCAGCCCAACCTGCCACAAAGCCACGCTGGCAACAACTATCAGACACAAAAACATGGTAAGGACCAGATATTTGATGGACTGTGTAATTTGTAAATGTATTGATTTAGCTCTAATTACTTTTATGTTCTGTCATTACGTCAAACTCTTAACAATTATGTGCTGTTTTTGTCATAAGGTGTGAGTAAAATATACTGTGTGTGTGTGACGGACTCTTAAATCATCTTGGAACCACAGAATAAAAACTAAATTCCTTTCCCCATCTCTGAGCAGTACTTCCCCACCAAAGCAGCACTTTTCACTGGCGGACAAGACAAGCTCAAATCACGCTAGAAATCTGAGTGACAGCAACAAGACAGATGATGACTGGGAGGTGTCTGAGGCCGCAGGACGGAGTGTATAATTATGCACAGGGCTGCAGGCATTGGGTAACGGGAAGGCCGCCGGGGCCTCTGTCCTCTCGGAGCTCAGCCCACAGCATTACTCTGTCTGCCCCACAAGAAACTTCCTCTCCCCCAAGTCTCCAGGACCAGAGCTCGAAACCCTCGGAGGAAACTTTACACTGCCCGGCCGACTCCACTCACACTTTCTCTCTTCCAAAGTGTCAGACTGAGATTGGGATACATCACACACGCGCAAATACACAAACACATACACACACATACATGCGGTTGCGAAGGTCCTCTCCAGCAGGCTCTCATTAAGTCGTGTTCCTGGGCTCTACTCCTGTTGTCCCCTTGTGATTGGTGTCTGGCTTCGTTAGCTGTGACAAACACTGATTGATCACAGACACTCAATGACTTTGGCCCTAATTTATTCAAGGACAGCAGTCTTCTGCATCCACACCAAACTTGGGTACAGCTGGCAAGTATCTAGTGCATCTATCTCAGAGTGTTAGAGCTGTAGACGGAGAGTTTGGCAACTGGAGTAACAGCTAAGAAATGGTGTAAGGGTGAAACGGTGGTTGAGAGCCAAAAGAGATATCCAGCTTACCTCCCAACCTCCTCTACAACAGGAGCAGGACAGAGCAGGAAGGTATCCTCTATTCCAGCTGGTCGCTCATCTGCACAGGGAAAAACAAAATCACACTTTATGAAAAATAAATTAAAACATCTGCAATGTAGACACTGTTCCAATTTTTTTTCAATGCATGAGCCAAACCAGAATCTCATGATCCATTAAAGTGTACGCTTTAATGTATTACAACAAATTTGCTGTAATAAGAAGCATACGAAAGACATTAATCCATCATCAGTCAGTGCTCTCTGCTGATGATCATTTTTAGTTTGGATGTATTATACAGAGCAATATATTCTCAAGGGACTAGGCAGCACAAATCTAAAACGTAATTCATCAGTGACAGTCACAACCATCTGCCTTGTTGTTTCTCACATTTACCTTAATTATTCCTTTGATCCAGCCGACCTGTGTAAAATGTGTCCTGCTCTTTTGAGCACTTTGCACATTTGCAGAACTTACCCACACTGTGTGTCTCATTCAGTTTGAAGCTGCAGAGGACCTGATCAATGTTTCTGGCATGGAGAAAACCATTGCCTCTCACCACCACCTGAAAACTCTCTGAGGCAAAAACAAAAAAAGTACAGGCAGCATCAGAAATGATGAGCAATATGCACACTCATGCACAACAATGATAAGACACATATTTTCAGCTATGTGTCAGAGATGTAAAAGCTAAAAATTGGTCTCCAATTTTGGTTTGAAATAGACAAACATTTCTAGTGTGCCATTATGTTGGGCTCTGACAACCATTCCCTTTCTCTGATGCTGCTAAACTTAAGCAGTAGACACTTGTTCATGCTTCATTACTGCTTGTTTATATCTGTGTGCTTGTGCGTGTATGTGTGGAAAGGCCATAATATGCTCCAGTGGTGCTAATGCTTAAAGTGTTGCTATTCACAAAAATCTTAAGACTGTGCTGTAGCCAGAAGGTGTGTATGTGTGCGCAGTTGCGTGCATGTGTGTGTGTGTCTTTGACCTTTAGTTTCCCCCAGGCAGTGTTAAAGCGCACTGACAGAAGCTTGCCAGCATATGCTGGAGTGTCTATGTGGCTGCTACCCAGCATATGTTAGAGAGTGGGAAAAAAACACTTGCTTAAAAACATGCCTGTAGGGCTGACAACACAGCACAGCACTGTCAAAGTAGGTCTGACCTTACCTATGGCACCATGGAATGGCATTAGCACGTGTGTGTGTGTCTGTATGCAGACGTGTAAGTGAGGATATATATGTTACTTGTACATACTGTATGTGTGCACTGTCTTTGTGTTTTTCTGAGGAATGTGAGGAAGTGTCTGCATGTCTTCAGTATGTGCATGCATGACTGTGTGCAGGCATGTGTTTTAACATGTGTGTGTGACTATGACTATGTCTGTGTGTGTATGTGTGTGCCTGTATGTGGTCTCTGGCTGTGCACTGAGGTTTCCTCTAGCACTATCCTGGCTAATAGAAGTGAACATTTGCCACACCTTTAACATTTAAAGCTCCAGCGTGAAGATCACTGGATAAAAACATCACTGGGTGTGGGTGTATATGTGACAGTGTTTCCTTAAAGGTCAGACAAGCTGCTATGAAAAGCCATAAATACAGATACACAAACAGAGACAGAGCTGAGAGGAGAAAAACAAATATCACTTTACAGACATCTGCACATTGAAGAGTGCAGATTTGTGTTTGGAGAAGCTCCAAGATGAAAAGTGGTGATGTACAAGACAGATGGAAGAAATTAAGCTCTCACAAAACAGGGATAAGCTGTATATATGATGTGCATATATATGATACAGCCGCAGCAAAATAACATTCTCTAAGTCAAATTTCTATCAGCCTATAACTGTGCACACAGCTGACCTCATCCAACTGTGTCTATCTGCATGTGTGTGTTCGTGCTTATTTACAGATGTTCAGTGACTTGCAACTTGTCAGTAATGCTCATGTCATTTTGTCAGCAAGACCTCAGATTCTACACATGTATACACACACATACAGTAGACCATCTGATTACCCACACAACTCATTACAGACAGCCTAATCATTTACTGTGCACCATGCTCCATGTCCTCTCTTCTCCCTGCCCTAATTTTACTATAAAACACAGCCACAACAATTAAAGCCATAAATTACAACTCTATAATATAATACAATATCTAAATACTTTATTAATTTTCACATACACTGATGGCTTATGTGGTTTACAGCCACAACAACATGCAACTTAATGAGAGGACTTAACACTAATTATTCCTAATGCTCAGTGCCTTGGCTGCTTCAGCAGTCCTCCCCCTTTCACTCAATGTTACTGTCAAATAGCATGAGCTGCACTCTGACAGGGTGCATGTACACACACAAAAATACACAACTTACAGTGCTGAACATAGCAGATATTACTCCAATTATGAGAGCTATTACTGTCCAATTCTTATGAAAGTGAAAAAATACAAAAATAGTATTATACTGGCTTTGTTCTATTTCTATCAATTAATTAGGTAACATATCACACTGCATATTACTCATTTCTACTTAAAGATGTTCAAAGTTTAACATTTATCACTTGGATCTTATTCATTCAAAAACAAACATGAACCACCTATAATATTAATGTATTTTTAAATATAAAATATTACATTTGATTAATTTCCACTGATCTTTTAAATCTTAATAAATCAGTGATGGCTTTTAACTAAAAGTCTCAATCTGAGCGTCATCTGCACACATGCTAACACACAACACACAGACTTGATGGGCTAAAAGGTCAGCGCTGTCAGACACATGGTGGGCAGGGACTGGTGGTGCCCTGCTGACATGTACAACACATATGCTGCTGCCTCTGTGGCCACATGTCCATTTTCATCTACACCTGAGCGTTTGACAGGGATTACATTTGTAAGAACTGTCTCTGTGTGACCACACATATGTGAATGTGTGTCCTGTGTGTGAGGGGTACGGCTTGTCCGAACACCGGCTTCTCAATCACGTTAGTGCGACGGGACAGTGAAGGGCAGGGAGGGGCAAAGGAGGAAGGGACAGCGGGGAGGAAAGGGTCAGACGTTAATGAAAGCAGCAATCTCTGCTGTCATGTTAGATCTAAGGCCCAGTGTGTGCGTCTGTGTGTGAGGGAAATCAGTGCTGTCATGTCTGATAGTGCAGCCTAACGTTCACTGTCCAGTCTGATGGCCTGTTTGCAGGCAGCTCGCTCAGGTCACTTCACATCAGTGTGAGGGACACGTGTGTACATGTGCTTCAAGATGTGTGTGTATGTGTATGTGTGTGAGCCGACTAAAGAACATCTTAACATGTGTGTTGGTGTAGCGCATGTACGGCATATGACTAAAAGCAGTTTGAGAGGAAGACAAGGAGAGAGACTGTCACAATGCCTATGCAATATGTCAGAATGTGTGTATGTATATGTAAATGCATCAGGATGGATGGATGTGGGTGGATGGTTTATTCAAACCTCTGAGGAGTCTTGTCCACAGTCATTTCAAGATAAAAGCACTCTGGCTAAATGTGCTGAGTGCTTGTGATTGACAATCATATTATTTCACATTATACTGCAAGAATACGTTTTCAGTAGGGGATGGAAGTGTCAGTTATTTCTCCACAGTACAATTCAAGGCCATTTCTAAGCATAAGATGTAAGCATGGGATGTCTAAGATAGGAGCTGTATATTATTCATACACATCATGACCCAACAAAGGCAAACAAGGCACTATAAGCATGTGTTCAGTACCTTATAATCATTGCCCTTCATTAATTAGGCCATAATTGGGCCTTGGTTTAACTGGGTCCTTGGTTTCTTAGTTCACTGACCATTAGGCTGCTCATCAATCGAATAATAAATGAGGTTGTTGGAGGATATTTGTCCACATGGCGAATGACGCACTCAGGCTCTGGCAAGATCCCAGAGACTGTAATTACCACATGGGTACAACTATGATTATTTATTATTCCTTCCTCATTTTTGTCCTTTTAGGGCACCACTGCTGCTCCTCTCCTCGTATCCTTTCCTGTCTTTCATATCCCGTAATGGATGTTAATCTACATGGGTTGTCCCTGGTAGGACGGCTCCAAATGCACTCTCTTAAGTGAGTCCTAATAAGGTCATGTCAAAGCTCATCCATCCTGCTGGCTACACATAAAGGCTCTCTCTCTCTCTCACCGTCTTTCTTAGCTGTTATGTACTTTCTCAAGCAGCTGTCCAGAAGCAGAGGAGCTGGATGTAGAGAGAGGAGGTGAGGTCGAGGACAGGGTTGAAACGATCCGACTGACTATTTAGCATATACGATGTGGCAAACTAGGCCAGAGAAGCAGCCATGCTTAAAGATTCACGGCTAATTCCTCTGACCAACACCCCCACCACCACCACCCCTCCTCCTTTCTGCACACACACTGTGCTGAAGCGGCTATGCTAATTTTCCCCCGGCCGTGAATGACAATACGCTCTCTGTCACTCTGCGGTCATAAGCGTCCATGCGATTACTCAACCTCATGTTCCACTCCAGAGGCTTTAGATGACTGTCATCTGACACAATCGCACACCGTGACTGCCCCGGTGTCTTAACAAGGAGGGGAAACCCCTTGCTCCTCACATCTCTTACCTCCTGCACACACACTGGATGGCTCTGCTGCTAGAATCTCAATACAGGACTTCTTAATGATCTGAAGGATCCAAAAGAAGGAAGAAAAACATACTCAGAGTATAATTCAATTACTTAATATGATTTTGTGTGTCTCTCTGTGTGGGTGAGTGACTGTTTTCTATGACTATACATGTGGTATGTATGTGTCATACCGAGTCAATGATTCCCCTGAGGGCTTGGAAGCCTCCCCACACAGGAAACACATGTTCCACAGTGTCTGCAATAGTTGCAAGCTAGAAAAACATACAGACAGAAAGAAAAAATAATAATTTTCTTCCTTAGATACTGGCAACATCTTTAATATCCATCTGTAGATCCTACCTGGGTCTGGTTGAATTCTTTGACGCCCACACAATAAACAATGGCTCCCATAGACCTAGCCCTCTGCGCCTGCAAGAAAATAGCAAATAAACTAAAATACAATGAGCTTAAACAGACTCTTATGGAAATTTTAGACAAGAGCTAGACACCATGATATACATTAATTCTGAAGTAGCATAAATAAATGCTGCCACAGAGATGAGTTGAATTTGTCAATACCAATTCGCAGCCTTTGATAGATTTCAAAGGAATCTAACAATTAGCACTATAAATAGTCACAGGAAATTAAACATTCACAGGAATTACTCAGCCTTTACCACTGTTATTGAATGTGGTTATGTGAGCTCATCAAAGCAAACTGTGAAAAACAGGGAAATTATGTTTGCTAGTGACTTCACTCTTAAATCTTTTTGTCACCACGTGTTCAAAATATTTTGTCCATCTACCCAAGCCCCTCTACTTTGTAACACATCCTACCTCTCGCTGAGCCGTGTCGAACTGCCACTCATTCAGTTCTCCATCAGTCAGGGCGATGATAACACTGGCTGTCCCTGAGGAACACAAAACTTTCATAATATCTTTAACAACGTAGTAAATGTAGGCTAATGTAATGAGCATATCAGACAGAGCTTACCATACTTCTCTTGAAATATCTGCGCATTAGCCTGCAATTGCAAAGAGGGTGTCAGTCAAGGTTCTGAAGAGAAAACAAGCATGGTTCCTGACGATACAAGAACCAAAACTGGGAATCATGAATTAAAACATGTTGATATTGTTACAAAGCCAGCCCACAGATCTCACTTTGCTCAGTGTGATTTGGTGAGGTTCAGTTCACATTAGCTTAGTACGCTCTGTGACTGAAGATAAGTGCTTTTTTAGGGCATCAACGTGAACTCTTCCTACACCTGGCTGCATGAATATACCACTTTCTAGTGCACCACTGGTCTTTGCTTTAGATTTTCAGATTTGGATGTCATTTGGAAATATGGCATTTAAACAGCAAAACATGCTTCTGATTGAATTAAAAATGAGAACCAGACCATGTGAATGTGTAGAATCATGTTTAATTTTTACAATACCTCCCTTTAATACTCTCTGGACAAGTATTAAAGGGAGGCATTGTTTCAATTTTAAGAATCAGCAAGTCGTTCATGATCTGAGCCACTCCTCATACTTATCTAATTCATCCTAGTTCCAGCTGCCAGGTTCAATTACTCCTCAGTGGATCTTTTCCTGAAAAAAATCTTATCGCAAAGGCTAAGCTTTGGGCTGGTTTTGCCAGTGTGTTGGGTCTTTAAAACCTGCCTTACCATCTCCAGGCCTAAGTTCATAAATGTGTCTCCTCCGGGGATAACCCTTCTCAGAGCCATTAAGCCTCCGGTAATGGCCTCCCTGCAGGGTAAACAAACGGCCTGATAAAACACACTGAAGGGAGGCTGCTCTCAGGAAAAGGGATTGAGAAATATTCCCAAGACAGTAGATAAAAAGATGGGGGTAGAAAGTGGTTTGAGTTGGCAAGTAATTTTGTGGCTCAAGTACTATCCAAGTGTTAGTCCGCAGCCAAAGTTGTCCTCAGTAGACTGAATGCACTGCTTTGTTTGAGTAAGCTGGATGAAATTTGTATGCAATTAAATTTTGAGTTGCACAAAAATCCATCCTGGTTTCCACAGATTTAGAGCCATTGACAGAGATAAACACAAGAAGAGAGGACATCCCTGCAGGGTACAGGTACAGAGGACACAGATCAGGTGTTGATCAGGTGCAGCTGTTACCTGTTCTCAGTCAGTTTCATGATGATGTTTCCTCGAGTGGAGAAGACTATGAAGGACATTCTCAGCATGGGGCTGCAAACACACAGTTGGTTCACATTAACACTGGCAAAAACCAAAAAAAAAGACCTAAAAACACGAATGACTAATCCTGCTTGTACCTGATAAACTTCTCTGCCAACTGCTCCACAAAGGAGTAAATCTCTATCCAGTGATTCTTCACACTTCCAGATCTGAAAAACAACAAAAACACATCATTTTAAGGAAAAAATGCAGTATTACAACAGATGAGTTATTATCATCAGCCGCAACCAATACAGTTTTATTGAAACAAATGCAGTGTTACGAGGTAGCAAGGTCAGATATCACTTTTTGGGCTTCTTCATACAAAAACAAATATGCTTTTCTTTGATTGGAAAGCTGACAGTGTGAAATATGGCAGCCTATGTCAGTGATAGTGACCTTAGGGATGGCAATGCCAGTGTGCAGACATTCAGAGTCCCCAGAGGATGAAACCTACTGACTTGGAGTCCCCTGACTTTTCCTGACTTTTGTACTGATTTGTACAAATTTGCACAAACTGGATGGAGACATGTTTCAACAGTAAGAGTTTATCTCCTCCACATCTGAGGACATTCCTCTGGCTGCTCAGTCACATTCCATTACTTCGGACTGTAACCTGTCGGCAGTGAGAGCTGCTGGTTAGCCTGCTACATGCTGCTGCGGACATGACAGTGTCCTTCATGAAGCCCAGTCCCAGGGGGCTGCTAATGGGGGCTAATTGCTGCTGGGCCAGAGGGCTGAGGTTAGACAGGGACAGATGCAGCAGTCTGCCTCTAGTAGGGACCATGTAGCAGGCAGCTGGCCTCTGTGTCCGTGTGTGTGTGTGTTTATGTGAGTGTGTGTGTGTGACTGTGAAGGGGAACAGATGGTCCCAGTGAGCACATCCAGTCTAACAACAGGTTGGGGGTCCGTGGAGTGAAAAGGCTGTGACATGAACAACTGAGGGAAGCAGGAGTAACACTCAGCAGGGGGTAAATGTGAGTGTGTGTGTGAGTGTCCATTCAAGGATGCAACATCAAACAGCTTATACACCACACTCTGCAAAGGACTGGGTTATGTGTGTGTGTGTGTGTGTAAGAGGGTCATAAACAGAGTGAAAGTGTGAGCTGGTTGGATTCATGAGGCTCTTTTGTCCCTCCTATTTAACCAGTCGCTTCTTACTACACTTATCGCTTTTCCTTGGCAGTGAGGGCACGATAAAATCTGTGTTCTGGGAGGTGTCTCCAGAGGGGGGAACTTCAGTGAATATCTTTGCGTTTTGGACTGCTGCACAGATAAAACAAGCAATTTGGACAATGGTCATTATTCATTCTTATTTTCTGACATTTTTTTTTGAATAAACCCATACTACACAGGGGAATTTGACTTATTTTAAATACTGCATGCATTAGGAAAATTCTCATTTTCAGCAAATGCACCATTCAAAGTCAGTTCATATACTGAAAATACACAGTATCTTTACTACTTTCATATCAGGAGGCTACCGATCTAAGTCACTTCCATCATCCAACAAATTCAGCAATTATTCTTCACCCGTCTACCTGCATTCCTATGTTTGCATAATACCAAGGCAGAATCTATTTTAGCCAGCAATATTTGCCCTCCAAAGTACTAAGAAGATGTGAAAACAAATCTCTCTGTTTCGAACCCAGCCATAAAACACAACATTAATTTATTATTCTATTTTATGGCAAACTAGATAGAGAGGAAAATGCAGCCTGGTATTTGGTATGGTCAGACGTGGAGTGCAGGAAATGGGAGCTGATGAATAGCTTTTTCTAATGTTGAATTTGAGTTCATTGAGATGTTTCCCAGGTAGAGCCGCGAGTTATTCTGCCCAGTATGCCCATAACCTCCTGGACATTGAGGCCACAGCCAAACATGTGAGTGTGTGAATACTGAGGAGGCGAGGATCAGTAGACACTTCAAAACATCACTGGAAACATCAGTGGCATTTAAGATCTACAAACATCGTGGTGCCATCTTGGGAGAAAGATCAGCAGCTTCCTGAAGGCCTGCTGAGGCGTAGTCCAGACAGGCAAATAAACTGAGGCGCATTCAGAGGCTCTGCACAGTGTGACATGCTACGCCTCCCCCAGGTCTCCTAAACTTCTTTTGTGCTAAAGGGTAAGACGAGGAGCGCGACAGATGTTGCTGGGACGCCTGAGATCATCAAATGTGCCGGAAACCAGCGAATGTCACTCAACAGGTCGGCTCACAGCTCACAGGTGTCCAGGCAACTGAGACATACACAGCAAGTGCTTTTAAACCATTACCTCACTGTATTCTCAAATGTTATACACAGACACTACTGTGGCGCTTTTACCACCGCAAAATCACTGCACTCATTCTTTGAAAAACATAATCTACTCTTTTACACTGCAACCGTTATTCTTCCTCACAAAACAGGGCATCAAATTTAACCGCACTTATGTTTTTGAGTGTCACCTCTCTTTTGCTCTGCTTTAGCATGTTTTGACATGTGTGATTGTTCTGTGTCCATGAACATAATCTCACCTGCGTAACCGAGCTAAGGTTTGACAAAATTATAATGTCTGAGTTAAGTTAAACAGCAGCATAGTCTGAGGCTGTACAGAGATGTCACACAGATAATAATCATAATAGTCATGCTTAGACAGCCCAAAGGTGGCAAAAAACATCCTTGATGACCATGAACCTGGAAAAAATCTCACTATTATGAGAGATGTAATAAGTCATATGTTTGCTGGGCTGTGGAGGTGTCTTAATGCACCTCTTTATTACAAGTTATGCCACCCAAAGTCTATAGAAGAGCTTCAGGTAAAAAGTGTTTAAATGGCATGAAGGTATTCAAGACTGATCTGGTGTTGGTCTGAGAGTTGGTGTTAATGTTAGAAATACAGCCCTGGGCTTCTTAGCAGCCTAGAGGTCTAAGAGATGTAAGTAATCGCAAGGTCTCTGATCTAAATTCGCTTTGTTTGTCATTCTTCCTCTCTCATGTCTCATTTCCTGCACAGACCCCATCAAATAAAAGGCACATGCCCAAACAAGAAATAGGGGTCATTTTAGTCAATCAAAGATCAGTTAGGAGTACACTTTTAAGATCTACCACTTGTATATACAGACACACCTTTTATATAAAACATGTCAGGAAAGTGTAGCAGCATGCATGTCATGTTTCTGGATGTTTTGTTCCATAATGTCCAACCTAATCAGATCTAGCAATAGAAATCTAATTCCTGCAGAAAATAAACAAAAGTATGGACCCTGCTTCTGGTCACTACACGCATGGCTCCAGGGATACAATCAGCTCAGCAGTGGATGGAGAGAAGAATAGTTTGAAAGATCACTGGCCACACAGCACCACTGGGCAGCTGCTGTAGCTGTGTCCGCAGGCGTCATCAGCCTGAAACTCTATCCATCCTGCCTGCCCTGCCCACATCCTGTGGGTTAAAGCTTCTCTGCCTCTACAACCGTGAACCGGACGAACAGAAAAGCATGCCCCAATGTCCCAAATATTCTCTTCCACTCAAATACAATGCTGTATACCTGTACTCAAAGGCACACAAAGAAACACTGAGGTGGTTAAATATTTGGAAGCGTATTCCTTCCATTAACAAGAGATCACATCATATTCAGGACCGATTGTGTGTTACAAAAGACACATTTGATAAAGACTGGCTTTTGATTTTGGTTCTCAGTTCAAACTTGTAGGTTACTTTTCCTCTCGTGCCGTTAAAACAAAGAGACGTGAAGACTGAATCCGATCTGATGTGCCCGTTTGCAAACACCGGGCGGTTGTATGCAATGCGCAGCGATGAGAAACTAACAAAGCTATAAATAATATCGGACACTCACTTTGTCCAGGGACAAAATAGAGGGTCGAAGGCGCCCTGACAGGACCTCCTCTCCTCTCCTCCTGTTGCCTCCCCAGCACCCTTTCACCGGAGGCATCGAGAAGAAAATTTCAGAAAGCCAAGGCGAGGGGAACACGCGCCTGTGTCTCGCCATCTTTCCCAAGGTTACTGTTGACTGCTCCAACACTGTGACAACTAAAGATCTTCACATTTTCTCTCTACTCATCAGTTTGCGAATCGACTGTGTGAATGTATCGCTTGTTTCTGGTGTTCTGACTCTAGGGTTGAGTGCATCCAGCCCACAGGAGTCTTGTCTAGTTTAAGCTGGCCTCTAAGTCTTTCTTTCAGCTGAGGAAAAATGCACTGGAGCAGGGCAGGATGGAGAGGACATGCCCGAGGAGAGATACAAACTCCACTTTAACACAGGAAAAAAAATCCTGCCCCAGAAATCAAGGAAAAGTATTGAGCACATTTTTACCACGTGGGGTTGGGAAAATCTAAATAAGAAGATATGTTTTCCTCAAACAATTGCAAAAGGTCATAAATCACCTGTAGTATTACATGTGGTCTATTGGTTAGTTCAAGTCGTTTGATGTAAAGCCCTCAATACTTCGCTTTTGTACTTCTTCAGATTATTGCACAAAATCAAATAAGGGCAGATTTGGTGTGGTCAAGGACGAACTCATTTAATAACCATCATTTTATATCATCATTGATCATCATGAACGGTATCAATTCTATAAATCTATGTGCCCCGAAATCTCTAGACAAAAAAAAGTGACATCCACACAGTCTCAGGCATCTCGCCCCCAAATGTAAAAACAGGGAACTGCACAGGACAAGAGGAATTCAATTATGGGCCTAATGCACACGGGACCCATGACAGGATGTGATGCTGAGAGTTTTCTAAAGTGTACCTGCGATTGTCATTAAATCAGAAATGTTATTCAATATCATAAAATAATTCTTCAGCCTGCAGTTTAATTATACTTTAACCACACAGTTGAGTGCGCCTTTATGACCCCCATCCACGGCTTTTATGTGTTCTCGTCAATTATAGAAAGTTGGCCTGATAACCACCAGGAGTATTTACCCAAAACCAAAGCTTTGATGCAGAATAATCCATTAAATGCTCATTAGACAGAAACATTTAGTTTATGAATAATGCATTTGCCCAGGCAACCCAGACCACCCCGCAGACCGCGCATGTAATAGTGCTAATTTTGCACCTCCCATTGCCCACATTAGCAATGACACTTCACCACTGTAACCTCGCGTAGCTGGACTTATTGTTTCCAGAGACGTGACCAAAAAACTGTTACTGAATTCGCCATATAGCGTGTAGGTTATGACCATGCAGCCCGGGTATCTGTTGCAAACAGTGGAGTGGACTTACAAACACAGTAGAAAGATCCCATGAAACACATCAGAATGATTTATTTAAAACTGCAGGCTACAAAGGCCCGCGGAGGTCTGCTGCCCCAGGTTAGAGCCCTTGGTTTAGGAAGTAATTACTCAAATTGTACAACTGCGCATCGAAGACAGGGCACCTTATGTTTAAAACATGAAAATACATTTTGTTCCGGCCATTGAATGTATGTTTTTCTGTATTAATAATCACATTATAAGGAGCCCAAATGTTCATTACTGGCCAAATTATCACTGTTCCCTCCATACTAACGCCCTGTCTCGTCTTCATGGAGAGGATCAAATCATATGGAGAAATTGCCAAGGGGCTAAATTCAAGGCGTGCGCGAGTATGCAAGGTGTGTGTGCGGACCACGCACGTGTTTATATCAATGCGCCACGCCCAGTGCGCTCTGGGGACATGGGAGTGGGAGAGGAGAGGACGACAGTACGGGAGGAAGATTCAGTCGGATAAGTAACTCGTCACCGAGAATCGAGAGGGCACTGGTCATCAGGAGGTCCACTGCACCAGCTGCAACCCTGCCACAAACATCTCCTCCATGTCCGGCGGGTGGAGTCCGTCCAACATTATTAATGCACTTGCCCTTTTTTTCACAGGGATGCACAGTTTTTCTCTACATATTATTTTAACAGGAAAGAGTACCTTTGGGGATCATAATTACGATTCTGCTGCGATCAGCCGCCAACATTGTTAGAAATAAATCCCTGAAGATCAGACAGGCTACTTTATTGACCAGAGGAATAAAATCATAGTCAACGAACTCGTGCGTTAATTTGCCCATAACGAAAAAATGCTGAAACTTATCGCGCAGAGGAAAGCTGGGTCTCCACGGCAGATGGGACAAAAGGAGAAACTGACCGAAAACTGTCATTGGAGACAAGACGTTAGAAATCATTTTGCCCAACACCGCTGCGCCTTCTTCTACAGTGACGCTTAATTTTAGCAGGAAAAAACATAAGATACTGTTGCACAAATTATTATTTTTCATTGACAGTGTCTAGATTCAGCGTAAATTTAGAGTACCAACCAAACAGGTCAACGGTATGTCAGACACCTAAAACAGATATATCTCATAGCCCTGTTGTTCGCTCTATTTTGTTTGACTAAAACAAATAACTCCAAACGTGTAAGTTAGGCCCCTTGATTTAAATTTATCTTTAAAATATTAATTACAAATCATTTTAAACCTGTGGCGTTGATCATAACGAGGTTTTATTTCCTTACAGTTTAACGGATGGATCACACTTTCTGCCTCGGTCCATCTGGACCGGTGACAAAAAATTCTCCAGCATCCAGCGATCTCTACAGCAGTGGTGTGATAGTTACGCGCAGCATCCCTGCAGGCGCGTGCTTCGGGTCCATGTGCTCCAGAACACTTTCTACGACACTATCGCCTTCATAGCGCAGAAATCCTGCGATAAGAGAGAGCCAACTTATGTGTTCAGGGGTGAGTCGTAATAACTCTGTAGTCGACTGACATGGACATTTGAAGTTTTGCTGGTATTCAAACAGCTTTATTTTTATTCTATAACTCCTGTGGGCCAGAGCCTGCGGATTTCCATGACTATGTGTTGGATCCAATTTAATTTACTGAAATTACACATTTATCTTCTTTATTTTAAGTGACTATATGTTTGTGTTGTTCATGGTTGGATGTTGGGTACTATAGGCTACCGTAAAAACGTGATTGCTAACTAAACAATAAGCAAAAGTGCCACCTGCTAGAAGATTTCACCAGATTAACAATTTAACGTTTGATGATTTTAGGGAATTTGGGAAAGCTTTCACGAAACACAGAAATTAAAATGTGATCATTTGGAAGCCTGAGTAAATACGATTCCTGTCAACAGGTGAATCTGGAGGCCATGTGTACCCCTGCTACAGTCCTGGCTGCGACTCGTGCAGGCTGCGCTGTGAGGGGAGCAGAAACCACAGAGGCCTTTCTGAAAGCGGGGCCAGCTGCACGTGCGGACCACCCGGGACATCCGCAGGAAGAGGGAGCTGCTGGGCATGACCAGGAGCTGTCCTCACCGCTGGGCTTCACAGACATGACCAGAGGATCGAGCCAAGGTGAGGTGTTGCTCTGTGATGCCACTGCAAAGGTCAGACACTTATATCTGGCATTGCTAAAGGACTTTACTCAAATCCCATCTACAGCATCATGAACATCTTCTCTAGATTAAAACATCAATCAGTGATTTATTGCAGAATGTGCCATTTATGTTTGGAGGATTTTAATTAAATTAAATCGCATTCTCACAACAAAATACGTGATTATGTGCCATATATGATTTATTATGATGTGATTTCTGTCCTTTGTAGAATTCAAATGGCAGATGTAAATCCAGGTCTCAAGAACGAGTATCCTTCTTGGCCCACTGCCGATTCCTGTGCACTCAGGTAAAGAGGATACCGTTGCTGGGAGGTTTACGGGTTACGCCACGTGGAAATTAAGAGGCAAACGCCGAGTGACAGATTTCCACAACATCGCCAGAGATCTGGAGCACAAAACCAGGCAGCAACGAGGACGCAGATTGCAAGAGAAGGAAATACGAGGAGACTTGTACCCCAAAGGACGGAAAACGGTCCTGTTAGAAAAAAACGAAACATTTCAAAATGATGATAATATTACACATTGATTAAGGGTTATGACCAGCAGCGGAGAGCGACCTCTGCGGGGAACTGAAAGCTGATAAGATCAACCTGGATCATTTGGGATGTAAGAATGATGCTTTGTGGAAGTTGGGGAGGCCAAAGAGACTTTTATGCACGACAGAGATGGAAACGAGAGAGTTTGGCGCACTCACAGCAGCAGGCAGGTTTTCCGGTCCGTCCAACGTAACAGGGCGAGCAGAAAAGCGCTTTCTGTAAACCGGAGTAAAAGAATCCCCTATTGGACCCCAGGCATCTCAGCAGCGCTACAACAGCCCTAGCCGCCCAGAGGAGATGACCGAGGCTTTTACCTCCAGGACCGTTACAGGACACAACAACTGATGGCATCTAACATCCTGAGCGGCGACTTACAAAGCGTACTCCTCCCGGTTGCGTTAAACAACGCTTCCCTATGCACTGGAGCACTGGTCCAGGAACATTGGCGCTCAGCTGCAGAATACATCTTCCTCACGATCCTCCCACCGACTTTCTCTCCTCTTCGGCGTGTCGGTGCAGAACTGGTGCGCAAATGTGCAACCTGTCCTTCTGCATGACCTCCGACCTGTCTTTCCACATGCGCTCTCACCCACAAGGAGTGCCCGCGGTGAGCCACAGGTCAGGGAGGAGGAGTGGAGGAGAAACTCACCCGTCTGATCTGTCACGAGTACTTCCGGGAGCGGCACCACCTGTCCAGACACATGACTTCTCAACTGAGACAAGAAGGACACAAAGCTGTTATTTATTTCCTGAATGACGCTCGTGTTTAACACGTTTAAACTCCAGATTAGGTGTATAACAGTGAAATGTGTAACTGTAAAGAAAATAGCGAGATGGGCAGACATGGCTACCACAGCATGTCCACTAGATGACGATAGAGGTACGTGTAATGATCTCACTGCAGTTTGTTGTCTGTCCCAGTAGCCCTGTTGTGTTAGGGTTTGATGATTATTTTGTGCCTTATGGAGGAAAAGAAAGACAGAGATCTTGAGGACAGCTCATGATTGTTAAGTAAGTATGTCAACGCACTCTTTATTTATCAGCTTTTCTGCTCTGGTTTGTACAGAACATATGGACTGAGTGGTAATGAATATCTGTTTCGAAATCTAAAATGATGAAAAATCAAAACAGAGGTGTTTATATTTTATTCTGCCATCACATTGGTTCAACTAGAAAGGGGTAAACAGCTTTTGGTTCGACCCAATAGGAGGCGTAATTGTTTTGCTGAATACATTGTCTATCAAACATGTTTTGCTTTGTGATTAGACTGTAATTTATGGAGAGAAGGAGCAGAGCAGGAGGATCCTTCAGTTCTCACTCAGCTCTCAAGCACTACTCACAATATGGGACAAATGTGTTGCTTAAAAAAAAAAAAAAAGATGCATCAGTACATATCAGTATGTCCTTTTGAGGTGTTTCAACATTTCAACATGCAATGTGGAAAGAAGACATGATTTTAACAGAAACAGTCAGACACTTCCCAGCTACAAAAGTTGAAAGTATCATGGTTTTTCCCTGGCTGGAGTCCACCTTACCCACTGCTTTGAATCTGTGATTTTACATGTTTCTCCACCTATAGCCGACAAATCTCCATCCCCATGGTCAGGCCAAGTGGACACATGTGGACATAAATAGCCGTATCTCTGTTGCAGGTAAATGAGGCGGGAAGTAGCCTATGAAAGCCTATGGAAAGTCGGTTTCACCCAGTCACTCTGTAACATACAGGGATGTGAACCCTACCACACTGCTGTTATCTACTTTATGTAAGCAAGAGTTTATCCTCCTGTGTTTCGCATAGCACCGCAAACTGTTGAGACTAGTTCATTAATATTCTTCTGAAAAATATAACTGTGATGATGAGCAGTCGGAGATCATTACTATATGTTTTATTACTGGGACTGAAAACCTACACTAGACACCCTACAAAACCGTCTACAAGAACAAGTGCAATCGCAGTGTGTTCAATCTTCATGCTTTAAACTCATTTATTTTCAGGTATCAGAAACAATAAGTGCTTTCAAGACTAAAATGAACTTCTTGGCAGAATGAAAGTTTTAAAAGTTATTTGGAAACCCATAAAGATTTTTCACCTCTTGAAGGAAAATAAGGTTTTACATAAAATAACCAGCAGCACGTGATTAAATGAATGATTAAGAGGCACAGTGTCACTCTTATTAAAGCTATATCCCAATGAAGAGAGTTATTAGCTCTGAGCTCAGCAACCATGTGAGGAAAAGAGCTAATTCAGCCCAGACACAGAAAATCCCTCTGTTCAATAATGGCTGTATTGCTCAGCTTTAATTGAACAGTCATCATGTGGAAAACAAATATTGCTCGTCCTCCTCTTGCCTCATTTTACGCTTAGGCACATTGGGTTTGGTAATACCAGCCGAGACTACTGTGGCTTTCTCTCGGCTGAACACCATCAGGCACTCTCCGTGACTGTGATTGCGGTTGACATGGGTCTACTTTTGTAATAGCAGACTGTGGGTCCGGACCGTAAAAGGGATCAGTCAGGAAATGAGGAAAGAAGAAAAAAAGCTTAACCGGGATGTGTAGTACACTGGGCCAGCCTACTTTGAAGCTTAAATATCTATTAATGTAAATATGATTTATAATAACCCCAATTACAGTCATCATCAATAATTTAAATGGGAGGTTAGGACCCCATAAAGGCCGCATTTGTAGGAGAGGTTTCTAGCTGCAGAACATTTCCACTTATTCAAAATGGAGAAACTGAACTGCGTATTTGGTATTTCAGAAATCTCTTTCTCCTCTCATCTGTCTTCCGCTATCCTCAAATATGATTAAAGATTATCTTCTAGGATTGTGATACAGCTTATCATAAAACAGTACACATGCTGCAGCTGCAGGCCACACTGTCTCTTAAACTGCACACCCAATGGTAAAATAGTGTTCAATAGCAGTTTTTATTACCAAGATAAGATTATTGATTCCAATTTTTATATTATTCTTATCTGGTTTAATAAACACAGCTCCACCCAATTCCCCAGCCGTTAGAGCTATGGTTTATTGTCTGTACTGAATCTATGATTTAATGTTTGTGGAGAGAGCATTCACAATATTTCAATAGTATATCTAACACTACTGTCTGTGAACAACTGTATGTTGAAGGTTCAAATTTTGGTACGTATCATTATATTCCAGAGATCTGCTTTTCACTTGACATTAAAGGATCTTCCTGTTGATCTGTGTCAAGAGCTAAATTACATCCCTCTTTGATTCACTTCAGAAAATAAAATATGAAAACTTGAAATACTCTTCTGCAGTTCTGTATATGTATATGTGATAGACAAGTAATGCAGACAGTAGGGCACAGTTTGTTAGAGATGACAGCAGCTGACTGACTGTTCCTTTTTTTAGCTCTCCATGCACGATTGCATGTACGCAAGCCGAAGGACTTATAGCATTATTCTCAACTGCAGCAAACAGCATAAAGGCTCGCTAGTCTTTTGTTCCTTACTCCTAAGCGTTACTAAATGTCTCTGTTGGAGACAAACACCAGCTCCAGTCCTGGGCGAATCTCAGCACTCTGTTGTTGCAAACAGGATGGTGTTTCGGTACAACTGTTTCAGGCTCAGGGCAAACAACCAGGAGTATAATATTAACTGCGTTCCTGTCATTTCACTGTCAGTTTGACATTGTTTAGGCACCAGATGGGTCATCGACTCCTGAGAATAAAAGCGTGACAAGCAGTTGCATTAAAGTGGTTGAGATCATCTATCTGTACACATCCTCTTTTTTTTAAATGTCCCCTTAACTTGGGAAATGTTCTGTTTTTGAGTGAGGGGGGGCTGATGGGTTGAAAGGGGAAGCGCACTCATGTTTTGCAGTTCAAGTGTGGCTAACGTCCCACAGGGTGCGCCTTCCGCTTCCCTCCATCAATTCATTAGCGCTTGCAGCCGCATCACTCACATAATTTGCTGGACAGCAGACTTGAGCCTTTTGGTGTGGGGTAATAATGGGTTCAAGGGGCCATAGGGAATGGGTTATTATCTCTGGAGTGGAACCTTCCTTGCTTTTTGTAAAGCTATTTTGGGAACAAAGATGCCCTTTTAGGTTTGTTTTGACAAAAAGTTCTCTCCAAGAATCAAGATCAAAAGCACTTGTATGAAATAATAATATTCCAGCAAGAGCATTGGATTTAACCATTTTTATTCCTAACTTACAGAAGGCTACCTTTTCATAATTTAAATAACATAATATGTCATCTCATATCTAAAAATATTGTAATACATAACCAAGTAACCATGAAAAATTATTTTAAAGTTTCACATTCAAAAATAGAAAATATTTCTGGTTTCATACATTCTTAGTAGTGTAATGAATCTAGATGCCTTCAAAGTTCATTGATACCTTTTAAGATATACATGAGCAAGAATGTACACAACCTTCTGTCTTGCAAACAAATTAACGTTGTACGTATGTACACTGTGGCATATGATTAGATTCAGCAAGAACAGCTGGACACAGTATGTAAAAATGTAGAACATGTTTCATAATCTCATCTGTGTATGTTGTTGTGTAAGCTGCCTACGACACTTTGATAAAGTCTTTGTGTCCAAAGAAAACATGGACACAAACTCACCTGAGAGCCGTTTGAAACCAGTATATTCTGAGATAAAAGGAAAACATCTCTAAATGCTCCTGTCCGTGAAATCCTCAATATTATCTCAAACACAGAATCATAAGTGGCTTCTTAGACATGGAGCCCTGACTTACATGTGTGACTTGTTCCTCTTGCTAAGGCAGACGCCAGACAACAGTCTTCAAGTTCGCCGTCGAGGACAAAAGAGATGGAAGTGGATTGCAGCCTATGTTCCTCAAGGAATAACGATGGCCAAAGTGGAATTTGTTTCTCAGTATCAAGAAACCACCAACAAACGGGAGGTATGGTTCTTTTTACCTCCATCAGTCCTGTTTTTTTTCTGTTTCTCTCTGCATCCACCCTGTTTGGTCCTCCCGCTTATCTGCAGGAGCAGGATTGGACGACATATTGACAACCTTGAGGACTGGGTTCCTGGATTCATCCTGGTAGAGCACGCTGAGGGCTCATCTTTCTGGGGACACAGCAGGGCTCAGGAAACCCCAGGGATGATTCCAACGGCTCGGACTATGCCTGATGTGGCATGTTGACGGCCTCTCGCCACCTGGGAGAGTTTGAGGAGGAGATGGATGTGTATGAGAAAATCAATACAAGAGGGTAAACAATGCAATTATAGTTACTCAATTTAACTCTCTATTCTATTTTGGAAACAAACAGAGATGATGTAGAGGACTTGGTGTTTGTGGCCCTACCTTGGGCATGGGAAACTGCACCAGTGCAGTAGTAGGCTTCAAAGGCCTTGGGTGCTATGACCCACCTGCCCAGCCAATATCTGCAAAATCCACTTGAGGTTTCTCCTGGAGCAGCCTCAGTTGTGTTGCCCCATTGCCTCCTCCTGGCCACGCATTGTTTGTTTGTCAAAACCTCAGGACAGGAGACTGAGTGTTACTCCCCTTGTGCTTTCTTCCATCCTTTCCCCTCATTTCTCTGCTCATGCTTTTGTCCACCGACAGTCAGTGTGTACTGTCTTGAATTTTTCACAGTTGATTCATCAGTTTTAAACCCATGTGATGGTCTCTCCTTCTTGAGAACCTGAGGTTCTTCTCATCCTGCGCTTCTACTCTCTCCTCCACTCCTTCTTCCTCCTGGCTCTTTCTCTTTTTCCTTCCTTCCTGATTAGGGCTTGGGTTTGAGGTACCAAGTGCCTCCCCAAAGGTCATCTTTCCCATCCATCAGGCCTGGGTAGTCAACCTCAGGCAGCTCATTGTTCTGATGGGTTCAGAGGGCAGAGTTGCTCTTCTCACGCTGGGCCTCTTTGACTCTGGTGAAGTGTTTGGTCTGTGCAGCAGCTGGAGAAGCTTGAGAGAATGTGAGGGCTCTTCTCCTCACTCAAAGGGTCATACATCTGAAGGCTTGCAGCCACGCTGTTGGGCTCCTCCAAGGCTTGATCATTAGCATACAGTAACAGGTAGGGCATGCTGCCAGTGGACAGCGCCTCCTCTGGTTTCCTCTGATAATGCTGCCCTAAGCCTAACTCCACTGTCACCAGGAGATGACCCTTATCCCGTGCCTCCTTTATGACCGGGCTCACATCTTTCATCTGCCACACCCCTCTTCTGTGGGGGTGGAAGGTCAGATTGCCTAGAAGTGACCCCCTTGACCCAGATCTAACCTCCGACACAGAGGAAACAGAGTTAAGGAGCAGGCTGATGGACGGAGAAGGGTGGATGGCTGAGGAACGACAGGATGGGCTCTTGAAGCGTTTACAGAACCAGGATTTTTGATGAGAGCGCCGATCGAGCAGGAAGTGAAATGTGGCAGAGAGGATGACCTCTGAATCTTGGAGGGTTGTAAGGTTTAGCTGGTACACCAACCTGTGGTCAGAAGAGTCTGCAAAGACAATCAATCAATCAGTGTCAGTCAGTCAGGTGAACAGTACAATGAAACCTGTTTTTCATGTTTTTAAAGCCAAAACTTCCTCTGAAACATTTGCCAGAGCTCCTTTGCATAAAAGATAAATCCATACAGAAACAATTATACCGTTTTGCAGCTTAGAGGTGCTTGTATGTTGCAGCCAAAATCTGTTTTATATGTTCTACTCTTCTTTGGTTGTACTTGGACAGGTACTAACACTGAGAGGCTTAAATAATTGCTGTGATTAGATGATGGAGGCATTTGCCAACATAGGTACTAATAACTAGCAATTGGACCTTATTTGAGTGCTCATCTTTGAGCTTTTCAATACTATTTATCAGTCATTCTGTATAATATGTCTATACCAGACAGGAAAGTCTGAAAGAGAAGCAAACACACACAAAAAAGTCCAATATAAATCAGAAGGGGGTAAAGAAGGTACCAAATTGCACCAAACGCCTTTCCTTGTTCTGTGTTACATGACTGAACTGTGTGGCTGGTGCAGGGCTGCATGCCTTGGTAGGATTTCCGAAGGTGCCAGACTCTAGGGATCTGGCTGGCAGGGGTGGAGGGTGGTGAGCAGAGAGCTACATATTCATGATGAACATTAACTTCAACAGCAGAGTTATTGTTCATTGTATGAGAGTTCAGCGGAAGTATGGACTGACTCAAGAGATATACATTACCTCGGATTCAGCCTGCATATGGAAATGCTTACCTCAGTTTCTCTTAAAGCTTCCCCTTAAGCCTAATACAGCCAGCACTGTCTGTCCAGACACCAAGACATAATCAACTGTTTTAACAGATCTTACATTGTTGTGAAAACTCTCTTACATCTCTCCTTGAATTACACTCAGCCTCTGCAGTAAAAATACGCACGTGTTATGATATGCCATCTGAGAACTATGTGGGATATAAATGTCTATGAGTTGTGTTTATAAAAACAGCATCAGACAGAGAGGAACGACTGTGCTTTAAGCCCCTTGACTCCAGGACGTGGAGTCACACATGTCCTGTAGCCATAACAGGAACATAGAAGCCGCGACAGTGACCCTTTGGAGCGCGTAACTGCCGCTGAGGTTTTACTGTACTGAAGCTGGGCATTACTCGCAGGGAATCGCATGCATTCTTGCGCATAGTGTACGTCTGTCTGCGGTAATTGGTCAGACCTCGCGCAGAAGGGGCACAGCTGCTGCCACAAAGTGCCCAGAGTGCCCACAGCGTCCCAAAATCATTTAGATGCATTCTCAGACTGTTCCAAAACAATCCTACCTATTTAGAGCGTCTGACCGAGCCATGCAGCCCCACTGAGCGCTTGCACTTTTAATAACCATCCGTGGAAAGGATCGGGGAGCTTTCTGGACACTCCTGACATTTATTTTTTGCTTTTTGTGTCGGATTACTGGCACACTAATGGCACAGTAGACTTTTTTTTTTTTTTTTTTTCGTTTTGGTCCCAAAATGAAATCTGCACACATTCGAGCACTCCTGCAAGAGGCGATACCTATTTATTGCCTACTGTATGCAGGTTGATCAATATGTTCACACACCTTGGCTGGCTCTGAAACTCCTGACAGTGTTTCCTTCTTTGAGGCGGTTTTCTCTGTTGTATTTCTCGTACAGTTTGGACATGTGCTGGGAGACCATGTCCTGATCCAGGTCATCTGAGAACGGGTCTGACGAGGACGGAGAAAAGCCACTGTCCTGTGCGTTCCAAGAAGCCTCTTTCATGACCCTAACCGATGCAGCACCCAGGAAACAGCTTAACATGAACAGGAACAGGTGCGAGGACATCACAGTTAGAGCTGCCATTTGACTGCCGAAATGAATAAAAAAAAATCCAAGACGCAAAGAGTGCAGAGAAATGTTGTCCAAAACTATCCAAGGTGGACTTTAAAGACGCGCCAAAACAATCCAGACTAGAAATGCTGTGCGTAAATGTTCCACCTCTCCTCTCACTTTCCGCCTCGTGCTCGGTGAGCCGTCTCGCTCCTCTGTGTCAGACTGTGTGGGACGTGGATGCTGAATGGGTTTTAGTCCGGGCAAGAGTTGGAGCTGCTACTTTTACACTTGCGTCTGTGTGACCGCCAGAGGACTGAGGGGGGTTATACTGGAGCGGTGAGAGGTGCTGACGTATACTCCTGTCAGCCAACGAGGTCTCTGCAGAGCGCACAGCCAGAAGTGGAGGTCATGATGCTGACCCCCCCCCCCCCTCTCCGCTGATGTTGATGATGATGATGATGTTTTCCTCGTGTAGTTTTGCATCGGTGGAGTGACAACATTGATCCAGTGGCTTTGGCGCAGTGTTTCAGAGCTCATTTGTTTAGCACTGGTCAGACAAAGCCACTGTTGACACTCAATAAACTGCGCTTTTTTTTCTTTGCAGGCAGAGTAATTCCACCTCACTATTTCCAGCTCACCACATTATTTCCAGTAACTGCTTCTGACATGCTCTCAGTCACACATAATTAGCATAGAAACACCTACAATAATAGTTTGACCAACCACCCAAGGGCTATTGTTAGCAACAGTCATCCACGTTTTGTACAGAACTGTTGTGTGTGTGTGCAATGTGTGTGTGTGTGAGAGAGAGAGAGAGAGGGAGAGAGCAAGAGAGAGTTTTGTAGTAAAAGGCTGTGGTGTAGTTATGAGATGAGATTTTTGAATGACTTTCTGTGATTTTATTCATGACAAACAGAACATGACCTCTGCTGGGATTGCCGGGTTCAAACTCGGCACAGTTTTGTCTCTGTGTATGTATTTTTGTATGTGCTTGTGTGTGTGACAAGTTGTTTCCAGTGTGTCTCTGATGTCTGGAGGTTTGTACCAACAATGCTTGTTTTGTGGAAGTGGTGGTCTCCAGCAGAGAAGTCTATAACTAGCTGGGCCTCTCGGGTCACACTCTGCCACTAGACACACACACACATACACACACACGCACACATACATGCACGAGCACACATACAGAGTACTACTTAGTACATTTCTGGCCCCCAAGGGCCCCACAGGATACTCCTTTTCACTATGTTCCACACCAGCGACAGGTCTTAAATCTGGACTTCTCTGGAGATGTTTGAAAGTGTGTGTGTGTGTGTGTGTGTGTGTGTGTGTGTGTGTGAAGGAGCACTATGAAGGAGTTAGCTGAAGTGGTATCCTCTATGGTTTTGTTCATAGCACACAAACACACAAATGCTTTGCCTTTTCCCATACCATGTTGAGGTTTACTCTGTTGAAAAACAAAATATGATCAATTATTGTGGTTATTTATGTGAATACACGCAATACTGTTTTCCATTTGATTAAGTGTCATCTTTGAAAAACACTGAGAAATCCTGTGAGAATTTAGAGTGGCATTTGAGAATGACCACTCTGTAAATCAAATGCCCTGGCTACACCAACAAATACTGAAAGATATACAGTTGTTTCTTTTGAAGTAATAAAAATTGAAAACCAAACAATACTGCCCAACAGTGAATCCGTCACTCTCTGTTATTAATAAAGCCATTAAAAGCTCCCTGTCATTATGACAACATGGGAGTATCCGTTGCTGTTCTCTGGGCGGTGCATGGAAATAAAACAAGGAGGCCTTTGAGTTTTACAGACTAAAGAGCTTGAAGCATTATCTGTTGGACAAAAATGCAGGAGTTTAAACTGGAATACCTCAAAAGTTTTGAATACACCTGGCATATGTGTGACAGGGAGATGGGGAGAGTGATATTCGAAAACCAAGTAGGGTCATAATAATAAATAGCCCTGGGAGGAGACAGCCCATCACAAGTTCAAGCATGAGGACAACAACATGAAATGGCTTTGACCTCTAACCCTGAATATGTAGGCAGTGAGATTAATGTTGGGCATTATCTACAATAAAGCCCTCTCTCCATCATGACTGTGAGGACAGTATCATTGTGACTAGATCTAATAAGATGAAAGTAGCAGGACAGAGAAACCACTGTAAATGTTTTCAAGAGATCTAAATAGACTTCCATAATCTATAATATGTTACATGTGTCATTTCAGCATGACTTTTATGTTTCTGTCTGAAGTTCGGTATTCAGTGACAGCTCAAAGTGCATCGAATTTTGATTTTCCCTCATGTTGCCATTGGATCTCAAAGCCACATGTGGAAGCAGTCAGGGTTTCACACTGAGTTCTCAGAATCTCACACATTTTGATTCTGATAAAAACAGCTACATCAAGATGCGAATAGTCACTTTCAGCCAAGTGTGGACATGCAGCAATGTGGACTTTGGCATCAGAAATCACATTGAAAAGGAAAAGTGAAACCGCAGCCACCATGATACACAGCACGACCAGCACCACAGACACAAAACAGAATTTACTAGATGAAATCCAGCGGGATTGGTTGCATATTTGATATATTAGTACAGGAAATGACTCATGGCTTGTAGGATAGAATATGATTTGTCATTGCAGGTTTGAGAATGATTGTTTCATAATCCATGTCCTCTGATATGTAAGCGCGCTCCATTGATCCTGCAGCACTGAACTGTGAAACTTATTGTATCTGACCACTGGGCTGTGTTGTGGGGCCAGGTGTGTTATAGTTGTTCAACATGGAGGTCCTCAGAGGGTCGGCCCAAACCAAACAGGGAGTTGTGTCTTGCTCTGTGGGGGTATGGAGGGTTGCAGAATTAATATTCATGCAGTGTGTCTGTGTGTGGCGAAGGACCGATGGTTGGTTCCTGGAAATGCTCCTAGTTTAACACCTTGCCTGGTATTGGGTAAGACTTCTGGTTCCAGGGCTCAGCAGTGGGGGTCTAATAGATGTTTGTGTGTGTGGGCATGTGGATTTGCATGATCAACTATTGGCCAGTCATCCTCCAGTGACTGATGCTGTCATGGTTTGTCCAAAAAGAACAGTGCTGTGCACATGGGGGATGGACTAACTGGCAATGTTCGGTGCTCATAAAATGAAAAAGGGGAAGTTTGAAGCAAATGTTTTGTATGTTGTGTATCCTAGGATGTTTACAGCTGCTATAAGGAATTTCCCATGTACTTTCAGTAATATTTTATGGGTGGACAAAACACAGGTCACACTCTAACGTACAAGAGGTCATCAGATTGCAGGAATTTAAGCAGAAAGCGTTCAATGCTGGGAAGTTTAAAAGGCTGTTTTAAGACTTTTAGGATGTTGTTAAAGTAGACAAATATCCAGGCAAAACTGCCACTCTAAATCGCTTACATTGTTTTGGGAGTTTTCTGTTAGTCGCTAGCTTGGCTGCATTTCTATTTTAGCCCAGATTATGAAGAAAACATTACAAGAAATGTTTGTTCACTTTCTTGGTGGGAGTTAGATGAGGATCAATACTTCTCTCATATTTGTACATGCTAATTGTAACCTAAGGCCAGCATGACAATTGACAGCTTAGCATAAAGTCTTGAAGAGGAATACTAGTATGGTGCTGTTCAAACAAAAAAATTTCCTGTCAGCATCTCTAAATTATTCTATTTAAGACATTTATTTAATCTGCACAAAATCCAACTCCAGTGGTATCTAGATACTCAAGCACCTATTTATTTGTTTTTATTTGAGACCTGAATTTCAGAATCTTGAGAGTTCTGGTTTCCAACTGAGGTGACAGTATTTTGTTTGTGGTGCAAAATACATTTAAAAAAAATCAGAATGTTCCTTTCCAGCAACAGTGCCCCCATTTCTCCTCAATAATCCACATGGCATGCCGGGCCAAGAGTTTTGCAAGGCCAATTGATATCAATGTTGAAAACAATTAATGGATTATCCAGGAGTGACTCAATGGCATTGTCTCTGAGGGGAAAAAGATTTTTAATAAAGTTTCAATGTTGTAATCACCACAAAACAAAATCGTTGCTACTGGGTGGAGGCAGAAATCCAGTGACGTAAATTAAAACCAAAACTATTTATGTGGGCTAGATACTACCAGTGGTAAGTGAGAGAACAGTTTGGGATTTAGAACTAACTTTAATGCCTATTTGGGGCAAAGAATGCCCTGCTTCAGCAGTAAGATAGATACCAGGATACAAGACTTCAGTAAAAACACAGAGTGGCCTCAAGCTTGATTCATGATTTTTATCCCGATAGTTAGTCTGACCTAACAAGGAGACACAGGTTGAAGAGTCATGAAAGACCAGAAATCCCACCATGAATGTCATCCACTACTGCTAGGTAGGTGTGTCTGAGTGAGAAAGCAGGAGCAGGTTTTTGTGTGTGTGACTATGGAGACTATAGTTATGCTTAGGGGTGTAACTCTTCAATTCATTCACATGGGTTAATAAAACATTCATAGAAGCAGAGGAATGTTATGGCTTTTTGTGTGCGGGTGCATGCATGTGCAGGCAAACGGTGTGTGGAGTGCATGAATGCATGTGTGAGAGAGGAGAGGTCGTGTGTATGTGTCCTTGTGTTCGTGATGTTGGGCCTCCTGCAGTGACTCCCCACGAGTGCACCATTCTGTTCACAAACAGTACGGGCTGTTCCCCTCACTCAACTGTGGACTGCTCCAACACTGCCGACTGCTCGCCGAGCTAACCAAATATTTTCCTGCTCTGAATTTGTCTCAATAAATAGTTTCGTGCTTTGGGGTTTTCTCCCTGGCCCTTTGCTTGTAGAGGACTCCTGAACACACAGGTGGTCGCAAGGATCTCAGTCCTCAGGAGGGCAGAATCCGGACATCTTTTGTTTTGCCTGAGGTTGAAAACTGAGGACAGACCTGGCTTCTCACAGTTTCACCTCATGTGACATCTTGACTTTGGTATTGAAAACCATCCCACAGTACAACGGGCTCTGTGGGAGTATTATTTCGTTTGTTCGACATCGGGTCTGATCTAGATTAATTTTGTTCATTTGTCTCTACAGCCTGTATGTATAGAGAGATGTATTGTGCTTAAGATCTCACTGACTGACAGAGTATTTTCTGAGGCACGCTCAAACCACTTGACAGGAGGGCTGATCACAGTGATTGCTGGTGCCAAACGGAATATGTGTGTGTGTGTGAGTGTGTGTGTCCACATGTTTCAAACACTTACAAGATTGATGTCCTTTCCCAGGTCTGACATGGCAGCCTTTGTTCTGTGTCTTCCATTTCTCAATAGCCATGTTATTCACTGACAGAAATACTTGTGTACCTTGACTAATAGCTAATAGCTTATTATTTTGTAATCGCAATTCATGTTGTTATGCAGGTTTCCAGCAGACACCAGTTGCTTTGATAACTGGTAATTGCCCATGAAAGTTCTTTCATCACCATAAAAAACTTTATTTGTCAGTTGTCATGCTCATTCATATGCCAGTCTCCAGCTAGACTTATTTCACAGACAGCAATAAGTGAGCGACTCTGTACTCAAGACACTGAAGCAACTGAGTGCAGTGTTAGCTGGGAATGAATATTCTAGAGAGTGTGATCTGAGCTGTGACTGGTGGTATGTGTTTACTCTGACGCTCTGATATCGCCACAGGCTGCGCTGTGTGCTGTTACTCTCGAACACGTCCCATTGGCTCAGGACCTTCACTCCATACAGGCTTCCTTTAAAACCTCATTGGGCTGGGGCCAGGATGGAGGAAATTGCACGGCGTAGATTGATTGGCCAAACTTTAATTATTGGATTTCACAAAGTCTGAGTGATTTTTGCTTTGTAGTTGATCGTGTCAAACAAAGATGGAAATGTTTGGCCTCCATGATAGATGGCTTTTAAGAAATTATTCTAAAAAATGCAAGTGAATTTGAAGTTTTATTGAGATCAGGGAATTGCATATAGTTTCATATTGATAGAAAAACAGAGACGAAAATACGGGAATTAGCTTTGGAGTATTTTAATTGTAAACAAATCAGCAAGTACTTATTTGTCACTTCCTCCCCACTTCACATTTCTGATGTTTTTAACTCGATTCTGAGATGGAAGAATGGTCAGAGTGTATTTCTTCAGTGGATGAGAAATTTTGTGCGTGCATGCATGGTGGTGTTTTACCAGAATGTAGATATGCCCACACACATCCAGTACAACATCCTGCTGAGATTTATATGGGGTTTGTTTCTGTTGGGCTGACTTTACCCAACGCCTCAAGGCTCCTTTAAAAAAGGCTGTTATCCCAGAGCCCGCCTTCTAAAGAAAGCAGATATGTAATTCATGTTGGGAATGATGCAGGGCCTTTTTCATAGCTTGATGGATCTGTCAGATTGACTCCCTTGCTCTAATTTACTTCTGTCTCCATCATTTAGTGAGGCGGTGTGATATTTCCAACAAATTTACCCTCCTAGTAGAGCAATAATCATGACATCTATTTCCCATTAGTGGGGGGTTCAGGCCTCTGTCGCCTCTGCCTCTAATTGACATGACCGCTAGTTTCCGGGTGATGTCATGTTACGGTTTCAGGAAGGAAAGCCCGATAGTGGTAAGTGACTGATTGAGGGTCAGGAAAGCAGAGATGGAAAAGAAATATGCTGTTAGTATTTCCAAGTCATGTTGAATCAGTTTGATATTCTCATGATTCTGCAATCACATACAAGAACAAATACTCACCACTGGGGTCCATTGTCTCGTTGATGTTACAGGCAGGCTGCCTATGAATAAATATTATACAGTGAGAGAGAGTGAGACCCATGTTCATTGTCAGCTCCTAGAAAGCCCAAGCAAGGTCAAGGCCAGAGCAGCAGAAGTAATCCCACAGGAACGCAGGATTCAATTAATACTGTGTGAAGGCCTCTTTGTTGATAACTTCCTTGTTTTAAAACAAAGTCAACCTTCAGCTTTCTTCATACTATTGCTTTCTATTCTTGGCATTAGACAAGAAGACAAGGATACATTTTAAATTAACATAGGAACCAACATCACACATGTGAGGGAGGACAAGATGTTTTAAGAAAAAGCATTCACAGGAGAGTTGTTGCTGTTAGATAAAAATGAAATATGAAAATATTTGATATTATATTCTTACATTGCTCAATGTAAGAATATGTATATTTGAACAAAGAAGATATGTGAATTTTTACTGTCAGTTTTCTTTCCTTCTTCTTTCTTCTTTATTTTGTCTGGCTCATATCCTCTTTTTCACCTGTCACTATGTTTTAACATTTTCTCAACATCAAACCCATGGCTTCAATTCTGACTTTACTGTGTGTGTATGTATGTGTGTGTGTCCATGCAAAGGTATAAATCTCAATGAGGATTGCCCGTGGAGGTGCCTAAGGTTTGTCAGAACAGGAAATACTAAAAAGTTGTGATAGCTGATATGTCTGTTAGTTGTGTGATGGCCACTGAGACACAGGATGGAAGGGCTACAGCGTATTGTACAAAATACGCTGGCTGCTAAAGTTTCAGATGCTCTACAATTGCGTGGTCAAACGAACAATGTCAAATTTCATGTTGCTCATTTTTATGGTTCAGTGCAGTCTACAAAGGCCTCTGATGGATGGTCCTACCTGTCTTATCATAGCCTTTGTATATAAGTAAAATATAAATGTTATTTATGAATGGTTTTCGATGTGGCAGACATAAGCTATGTTACTGACTAGTCTCCATAAACTGAAACTTCAGTCCTGGTTCAGAGTCTTTCTGATTCACAAGGCATTTTCTGAATGAATGACTTCCCTCCTGACACGGTGGAGCAGCGGGAAGTGTGGGTGTCAGATGTTACAGAGCATGTATATACTGAGTGTGTGGCTGTCTGTATGTGTCTCGCTGTGTGCCTGTACTGCACCCATGACTGCTTCCAAGGCCACAGCCATGGACTAAGAGTCTTCAAGCATTATGTCTGCTGTTTAACCTTGTCAAAACCAGCATAAGACAGACTTCACAATCTTCCCATTCAACTTAGGAAGTCCAAGCCCTCAGAGAGAAACCTCCTATTGGTCTGAGGACCTCCAGCTCATGAAAATTGAATTTGTCGCCTGAGTAACACTCACATACATACCACTCCTCCTGTTTCCTCCACTCTCAGCTCTCAGATATGAGCCCCAGAGACAGATGATAGATTTGAATATGAGACGTTCAGATGTCATGCTTATAGCCAAATGAGCCTGGGGTAAGAAAATATTCTGTCTAACAATGTCATAGCAGGATTCTAATGGAATGGGAATAGCTTAATTTGTTGGAACCAAACACCCGCGAATGTGTATTCACTTCTTGGATGAATGAGGTAACTCCAATGCCCCACATTTGTGGGAGAGTTTTGTCTGGAAAATCATTAATATCAATTAAATCATAATAAAATGATATGTGTATGTGTCAGTAGCTATGATCTCTACCAACACATCCTTTTTAATAGAGTTACTAAGTATTAGAGATAAAGTTGTAATGCGCAGATTGGCCGTGACAGTGCAGGGTGAGACATGTGGCACATACCAGAGTATGTCTGTTAACACCCAGACGCCTGCTGGGCCCACAGATGATTGTTCCAGCCATGCAATCTTCCATTGAGGATCCAGTCTTTCCAGTCCATCCTGAGCCCAGAGGAATTCTCTGGGGTGACTAATGCTGGAATGACAGGTACTGATCAAAGCTGCTCCTGGAAGCCTCCTGTCACAGTTCAGAGGGGTGAAAGGAGACGTATAAGTGGAGAGACAGGAGCAGTATGCCTGGACTGACCTGCCAGGATCAAGGATCAGACAGCATGGCTGGACTTTATTAGCTTCATCACAGACAATATTCTTTCTCCATAGTGGACTTCACCATTGCCAGATTATCTCATCTCTCTTTATAGCCCAGTAACGACATGCTGCTACAGGAGTTCTGAGCAGGAAGAGACTGGTTAATGGATGCTGAGTCCGACTTTTTACATTTGTTTGCTATCATCTTCTTTTGCAAATATAGAAAAGCACCCATGCCACTACAGAGACGGCTGTTGTCACAAAAAGTCTGTCTAACTTAGATTTCTAGTTTTATGCTTTTAAAATAACGATTTTGATAGGCATAAAACCACAGACTCAACTTAAAAATGCAGTCCTCAGATTCCCATGGAGGTGCTTTGTTAGTTTGTGCCTGAAGGCAGGAGGCATGAAAAGTTTTCACAAACATGGGCCATGGAGTAGAGATCTTTGCAGTCAAAGGAAAAATATGTTGCTGTGTGCATGTGTGCTACTGCTACCAGATTCTGTGGTGTATGCAATGCTACCAACTCTGAGCAACAGACAAGTAAATTATGTCTCCTGGTTTGATTTGTTCCTTTAAAACATGTTGATATTTATAATATAAAGTTAAGCACAACATATCATAGTATATGCTGACATTTTCTCCCATATCGAATTTGACTGGAGTTTAAGGAAAACACTTTGCTTGGCCTGGACTTCTACTCAGAGCTACTCTACGCATCGCAGGAAAAGTGGGACTTACAGAAAGAAAATGTGGAAGTCTTCTTTTCCGAGGCAGGAAACTAATTTCAGCCTTTCATGATCTACAGCAACATGTTTTGGTCAAATACCTTTCTAAGATTGTCTGTTTAAAGAGAAAAGTGACTTCTGCTATAAATTCAGGGAAATCATTGCTGAACGACCAACCACTGCAGAGTATGCAAGAAATTTCTCATAGCTGTGTGAAGAAATCAAGGCTTTGTGTGTAATCAGTATGTATGGGACATGCTATGAGGCAAAATTGTCTAGGAGGTTTCTATGAACTTACTAAGCAAGTTTTATCTTGCTTTGACACTGCTTGATGCTCTGTCTGCTGTTTCCTACTACAAGAGCGAGGGTTAAGGTATAGGAAGTGTTTGTGACCTCTATGGTCTGCGCCTCGAGTAGCCTTTTTACACTGGAGCCAGTGGCATTAATTGCTTATAGGAGCTCATGCCCAGAAAGCCCTTTGATGTGATGGATGGATGAAGGCACACAGAGCAGCACCTGGGCCTGATTGTGTTTCTTCAGTCACCACATTGCCACATAAACCTGACAGGCAAAGATAAACAGGAGAAAGGCCAATAAGTCACTCTCCCTCCAAAAGAACGGATTGTGGTCACCAGCAGCTACACAGCCTAGTTATAGGGCCGTGGGGGACATGCTGCATTAAACAAACTAATAAACTTTTTTCTTATCAGCCAAATTGTATTTTTTAATGTGCCACCCAGCTTACTAACACTAGCTAAGAACTATAAGTCATAAAGTCATAACATGGCTATTTAGCTGTTTTCCAACAATCATATATGCAGTAGCCAAACATGGGTCAAAGTAAATCACTTAGTAAACAGGAAACAAAACCATCCTCATGAAGTTGCTCGTGTGAGGTCAGGCTGAAAATGCCCTTAACCCCTCTGCCCTCCTCCTCTCTGGCTTCATGCACCAAAGGTAAAACAATCCAACGCCTGCTTTGTATCTCATCATTTCTCACAATATATCATTAAACTTGTTTATGCTTTTATGTAATTATTTCTTTTTATGGAGCCGAGGAATAGTTCAATGTTCCATTATTGCATTTTGATCTGGAGATCTTCAAACGGTTCTGCTAAATCCTGAAATGCAAACTGTTAGACCCGGAGGATCATGGTGCCTTGAGGTCTGGAGTGCAGCTTTGATGGGGTGAAATTCAAAAGAATAATCATGGTTTTGGGAATGAAAACTGAACCGAGCCAAGCAGGATCCTCTGAAGTGCTTCCATGCCTCCTGGAGTCAAAAAAGACCTATGATTTCATTGTTCAGCCAGCATAGTTATGTGTTCCAATTCATCGCTCCTATTATTATCCATCCAAATCCACCCCTCATTAAGCCGCCCTCTCCTCAATCACTAGTGAAGCTCAAAAGTGTTTTAATTTCGCCCATCCAGCCACAATAAACACTGCTATTGTGGCCCCTCGGCCTGCCCCTGAAATAGCTCTCATGTCTGCTTTAATAGCACAGATCAGTGTGAGCGCCTTTGAAATAGATCTAGTCCGCTGCTCTGCAGTTTCATTGACCACAACAACCAGCAACAACTAGCTTTAACAGAATGTGGGTTCTGATCCATATGAAACCGTAATGTGTTCCTGAGATGCTTGACTCCAAATGTCCGCCTGGTTATGATATATATTTCAAAAGATCAGGGTATGGTAAGATCTTATGAAATGTGGAAACATTTTGCCTATTTCTTTGATAGAAAAAGTGTTTAGTTGTATATAAAACTGGACCTTCAATTTTAAATTAATGTAAAATAAAGACCATTGATGGTAGCGTTCGATTTTCTGTATTTGGGAACATTGGTTCTGGACAGATATTTTGCCGCTGAATTGATAAAATTCAGTTTTAATGCTCTGAGCATCAGCAAATAAAATCCCTTCTCCAACATTGTCATGGAGGCAGATATTCTGTTGATAATCTCAAAGCTGTGCTAAATAAACCCCAAACTCTGTTTCTAGATACCACCAAGAGTTTTTTGAGAGAAAGTTATGTTTTGTTTTGTACCTGGGAAAACCAACACTCAGAATGATTTTAAAGGAAACCACAAGCTCCAGACTGTGGAAAGAATTGCGCAAAATGGGAAGTTATATTCTTCACCCTAATCTCTAAACACTGAATGGTGATTCTCATCTACACGACACCGTGTGAAGAGAAGAATGTGGACCATTTTGAAGTTGAGACAGGCAGTTTTGAAAGTGATGATGGGCTATCAAATCCCCAAGTATGGATATGCACCCAAATATATGTATGTGTGAAAGTAAATGTGACTAATATTCATAAAAGTTCTTGTGACCAAGAAGACAATCACAAGACATGGTCTAGAGTCAACTGGGCTGACACTGTTGAAGATATATGATATGAAAGTTTCAAAGACTCTGCAAAACAAAATAATTACTTGAAGCCGGTAATGTGTACAGGCACAGGAAATATGGAGGGAAGAAACCAACAGAGAAAGTTACGTTGTGAAGCAGCAGAGTTTGGTGAAGGCCAGAGGACACAGAAATTGGGTTTACCTCTTGTGTTCTTTATAAACCCACATGGCACATGACCAGTGGTTTTGACAGTCGCGGAAAGAAGTCGCCCAATTGTTTTGGACACCAGCATTAGAAAACAAATTCCCTTGCTGCCGGGTCTGGCCAACAGTCACATCTCAAGCAGCCTCAGTCTCCTGCAGCATTTCAGTACTTTGCAACAATCAGGGTGATGAGCACCAGAATGTCTTTCTTCTGAAACCCGCTGCTGTGTACGATGCCTGGAGGCAAAGCATCTTTTTTTCAACTGGAGAGAGACTTTATGAAGATGACAGCTGATGCTGATGTATCGCTCTTGGTGGCTATTGGTGTTGTTTGAGGACTTAGATTAATTGGAGGGTGATACTGTATCAACCACTGGTCATTGGCTCTCTCACAGGATAAGGTTGAGCAGGTTCGAGGGTGTGTGCTACATTTCCACGGCCTCAAGAAATGAGAAACAGTGTCTCATTTTCACACTCCTAATGTTTTTATCTTCATGCCTGCTCTTCTGCTAGAGAATCTTGTGTTTCTGTGAAGGCTTTCGTGGTGGGACCAAGTGGAGTTCCCATGGGAAGCTTGATCTGCCCACTGCTCCAGAAGAAGGTGATGTAGTCAGATTCTTGCTTTGCATCAAGAGTCTCACGACATGACCCACAGTTAATTTGGATTCCTAAACCCCAAAGCCAGCACTTTTATTCTTCTTTGTGTTTTATGTTCCTTTTTTCTTCTGTGGAGCTGCTACTGAGTGGAGGAGCGTTATCAGCCCTGCTTGCCTGCTGAGGAGATAAAAAACCTGCAGTGCTGGGTCTAATGAGTCCAGCTTGTTGATTTATTCCACCGCATCCAAGTCCAGCAGCAGCATGTCTCTGCGTGTCTGTTCCTTTCATTCTCTCTTCCTCACTGGTTAGGTCAGCGGCGCAGGGAGGAGTAGATAAAGTCGTTATTTCTTTCTTCTTTTTTTTTAGCACAGACATTTTCTGTTTCTCTCAAACACGCATATACACTTACACTGGCCACTCTCACCAGCTGGCAGCCTCGGACTGTGGAAGAAGAGGGCTTTGTGATTGAGGGTGGCCTGCTGAGCATGCTCTAAACACACCCACAGTGCTTCAGGGGAGAGGAGCTGGGAAAGGAGAGGCCTGAGAGAACACAGAGGCCTCAAAACAGCAGCCAGTGACCCGGCCCGTTGCTAACACTTTACATTATCGCCCCAACACCATTACAATACACAAGGGAGGGAAAGATCCCAGTCACAGGCTTGGACATTCCTAAGTGGGACCTACTGTAAGGAATAAGTGTTATAAATGCTAAAGGAGGAGGGGGTACTTGGCAACTGCAGAAATGGGGCCTGCTGTATAAAGTCAACCAACGAAAGTTCTGTAAATTGCGTGTGTCACTATCTAGCAGGGAGGCAGAAAAAGAAAGAGGGCTGGGGTTTGAGGTTTGACAGACTTCTGTAATGTGTGGGGCACCTCGACATCTAAAAGCAAAGCCAAATAAACTCAGTGTTGGTGCCAAATGTACAACTGGATTTCAAAAAGGCTTCATGCATTATTCAAAGATAAAAGAGCACATAACATGTCAGAGGAAAAAGAATAATAAACTCCCTGCAGGAGGAGGTCTGAGCACAGCAGAGAAAGGCCTGTCAGTTGCCTTGAGTGTGTGTATGAGTGTGTTCAAAGACAGCAGAAGATTGATGAGGCTGTCATCTTTGGTGGTATCCTGGTATCATGGTAACATTGTAATAGTGTAATGGAGTGGAGATTTGAACTGGAGGGGGGATAATGGCTGTCATATGTGGATGTGGTGACATCCAACAGGTGTGCTTTGCATATCATCACATATTCTTTCTTTTCAGATTCATTAGTGCCAAGTACAGACCTATTATCCAACAACAAGTCCTTTAACCTAAACAACCATATAGGCCATTTGTCCAGAGGACAAATAGCATCCTGTCTTTAAAACTCCTGAAATAGCATCATTAACAGCTGTCAATACTGATGTTAGCTATGTGGCAACAGCAAAAACTTCATTGGGAGTTTTTGTGTTTCATAGTGTTAATATTGTTCTGGTGGCTTTTTTCACACCACCAAAAATGAAACTCTGAGGAAAAGAGCCCTTGTAATGTGGTGAAATTGTGGGTATAAAAATCTTATTAAAGATATCAGAGGAAAATATCAGTTCCAAAGTGCCAGTGAAATCCCTCCAAGAGCTATAATCATCCAATTCCACTTAATGAGACAGAGCCTCTTACATGCATCCAAATCACATATATTATATCATATTTCTTTTGTCTAGTTTACCCATGACATCAACTGCCAAATGATCCATGGTATTCCATGAAACAGTTCATCCTGCCAGTTGAGATCAGCCAGTGTACTTTCTGGTTGTGTGACACTGTGGAAAGTATTAGTGCTGAGATGCTGTACTTCAGTTTCAATACATTTCAGTCCAGAAATTGTTCGTAATGAACAGCGGGTGCCAGTCTTACTGTTTATCTAAATTCCTGTGTTCAGAATGAAAATCACCAAAACGCTGTCCTCACCGTTGTCTCCTACCCTGCAAGGTCAGAAGCAGTTGTGTTCCACTACTTCTGGTGGTTTCCATACGCTCTTTAAGGCCAACCTTTTTTTTCTTGCCATGATGTGAAATCAAATTGCAAAGGCTATTTTCCCCTCTCTCGTTAAACAGGGTTCCTCGTTTAAGTTTCCAGCCTGTGTTCTCTCTGGGGTCTTTACCTGGTAAACAGCAGAAACATCTAAATCAGTGGAAAATGTGTCTCATGGTGTAGGGGAGCACTGCTCCCCGATGGCCCAGCATTTCTACAAAGGTATTAAACATTACAACCACATCAGCTGGAGACCCCAGACTGAACAACAGTAATGAAAAGATTTGTAAATATGGATCTAATAAGAGGGAAGAGGGGCTGATAAAGAGAAGAGAGGGAGTTTTTAAAATGCAGACACTGTACTTGGGAAAGTATGAGTTGACAGAATCAGCTTCGGGTGTCTGTTGTAGCTTTCATTCAGGGTTCTCAGAGGGTGAAGGATGAAGCCGAGTCACAGTGAACCTTGGCGCAGCCACACTCCTGTGCTCTGGCTATTTGATGTCTTAATAACACCAGTGAATCCAAACAACCTGCCGACTTCCTACACGGTTTTTATCTTTGTCCAAGAGAAGCAGGAATTAGCATGCCTCACTCTCTCTGCATGGATGCATGTCACTGTCTATTAGCATATGTACGAGTGTTGGTGCAGTGGTGCCTGTGCGGGTGGAGGAAAAGGATGCCGAGGAAAGCCCTGGTGAGGTGTTTTCTCATGGAATCCCCCTCCAAATGCTGCTAGCTCGTTAGAGTTTCCAGCCACTTAAGAGAAACACTGTTATTTTAATACATGCACACACATTCCTGCTCAGTCACATAACAGTCTACACGAATACAAATGTGCCAAACCATACACAACCTTTTTTTTTTTTTTTTTGATGAAAACAAGGTATTAATGCTCTCTAATGTTCTCAATTTTGTCTTGGCTTGTAATTGGATTCTGGCTCAATGTATACCAGGAGAGTGTCTACATAGACCAGACTGTATAATTGTTTGCTCTCCAAAGTAAAGCAGTGTGATAGGAGAACACTGTGAAACTAAAAAGAGTAACAGCCTCCTTATGTGTTTTACAGCCCCTGTTATAAGGTCACAGGCACAGAGTAGTCACAGCTCAGTAATAGTTGCATGGCTACGGTTGATTTCAAGGGTCTGATTGATGCTCTCCAATAATGACCCCCATGTCCCATGCTGTGAGGTTCACTAATTGTTAAATAGACTGAAATATGGGTTTGTACTTTAGCAGAGGCATGACAGGCTTTTGACCCAGGGCCATCTGTTAGTTTCAGCAAAAATGTATGACTTGTCTTGGGCTGTTGGCATCACAGGATCCGTGAAATTTGTATGTCTGTCTTTGCAAATATCACAGAAACCCCTGCACATGCAAAAATGTATAAAAAATTTGGTGCCTGATTCAAACTTTCCCACCAAAAATGGATGACATCTTTTCCAAGGGCCCCTGCCACGTCCTTAAGCAGTGCGTCCACTCCCTATAAAGAAATTTGATTGATCATTTATGTGGGTGGAAAGAAAAAAATGATGAATTTATCAAAGTGTTTTTTGGCTGTCAGCTCGGCGCTTCCTTGATGTGTGTGGGAAAATGTCAAGAAGTTAGGGTAAGGTCACACTCATGCACCCACCCACCCAAACACACACACAGGCACACGTGACAAACAGCATAAAAAATACACACGGTTTTCTACACAAGAGTTTTTCTCAGTGTACAGTGATTAATGGCCGTTCATACAGTCTTAATATAATGCTGATAAATGATGGCACTGTTAGAGGCCGTGTATGTTTTTTGTATATTTGTCTGCCCTAACAATGTGTTTAGCAGAGTGGTGGTACATGAACGACCTTGACATTCACGCATCCAGCGCGCCTGGCCGCGCAGCAAAACGCACGACAAATTGTCATTTCTTCCGCCCATAAATGATCAATCAAGTTTCTTTATGGGGTGGTTGCCTGCCAGAACGTGACGAGAAATAATCATTACAGTGGACGAGATCCGGGCATGAAACCCACAGCCACGTTTTGCGTGTGCGAGGTTTCTGTGATGTTTGCGAGACAGACATGGAGCCTGCGGATCTGGCGGGCCGCCAGCAGGGTGATCGCCACGCTGAGAACAACAGACCCTGGTGGTAATCGTGCTAAGAAATGAGCCTGTTTCAGTCTGTTAACGGTGTTGAGGGCCTGCGGCGTGGACGTGAGGGTCGTTGACGGAGAATCGATCAAGACGCGAATCTGACGGTAACCGACCGTGTGCTGACGCGTTCTCTGTATGTGAGCCTGTTTGGGGCTGTAAAGCACACGTAAAGGCCAGTTCTCGGTGTTCTCTATCACTGCTTGCTGGAGCAAACAATATACGGTCGGTCGCTCAGACGCTCTGAGCAACCCGTGGACCCAGAATCGGTGGCCAGTGGGGTGAGGTGACCAGAGGCATTAGCTCTGTTTTCATCGAAAGGTTGTGTAATTTAACGTTGCTGATCGTGTGGTGACCGTAGCCCGACTGACGAAATGTGCATGCGGTGTTTCTGAAGTGGCTGGGCTGCGGTGGCGACGACTGAGAGGGACCGAAGGCTGCCTCACCGAGGCTTTCTCGGCGTCCTCTCCGCCGCACGAACGCCACTGCACTCGCTCTGCTGTTGGTTTGTTAGCATGCATCCATGGTGGCTGGTCACTGGCTACTGCGGACAAGACAGACCGTGGCAAAATCGTGCCGGGTGTTAGATTGCTAACGTATTGAACGTCAAATAAGCCAGGCATGAGAGACAATAGCTTTCGCCGGAATATGACTCGGCGCTGCGCCTGAACACAGATGAAACTTCTGACTGTTCTGGCTCATGCCTCCCAATGCTGTGTCTGCGTACAAAAACTCCCTCTTTGTCAGCCTCTTCCCTCTTTATTGAATCATATTCTAGTCTTTCGTGCTGTTGAGCTGATCTGAGGCATGCAACTGATGTGATTGTAATGTTTGTCTGCTATTGAAAAGTAACACAGACCTCGAGGCGCGGTAGCCTCCCCATGAGACACATTTTCACTTCAATTGAATGTTTCTGCTGTTTACAGGTAAGACAGGCGCAGGCTGAAAGCAGGCAGTGACAACGAGGAGAAATAACCTTTGGTCACATCTGTAACAGAAAAAAAAAAAAGATTAATATAAAGAAGCGTATGAAAACACGCCGGAAGCAGTGGAGTTTGCAACGCTGTGCTGCGAGGTGATTTGACGACCCGGGTTTCGGCACTGACCAGATTTTCATTCTGGTTGCAGACGTGAACTTATTGGACAACCTGTTCGTGAACGATTTCTGGACTGAATGACCGAACAGTACGACATCTCGCGCTGGCCTCACGATCACCGAAATACGCTGATCTCAGCTGGCGGAGACGAACTGTTCGTAGACCACCGTGGATCGACTGGCGGTTGATGTCGTGAATAGCTAGACGAAAATGATATGGCCTGTGTTTGCAGATACATGTGAAGGCTGTCATTGAAGTGAATTGGATGATTGCTGGCTGGAGGATTTCACTGGCGCTGGAGATGATTTTTCCTCTGATGTCTTGTGGACACCTTGCAATTGCCGCCGAGCTCTTTCCTCGGGACTAAATTTTGATGATTATGAGGCTGCGAGGCTCCCGGTAGGGCGCTGTGCCGCCAGCAACATCGGTGATGACGGCTGATGACGCGGTAACTGTTCGGGAGTTTAAAGACGGGATAACTATTTGTCCTCTGGACGATATTGCTAGACTGTTTTGGGTGGAACTTGTTGTTGGATAATGAATGCGTAGCTGGCGCTGGCGGGTCTGAAGAAAGAATGATGAAACACGCGACGAATGTCACCCTCCGTTATCCTCGATTCAAATCTCCCGCTTGACCCACTGTACAATGTTACCATGGTGCTCGAGACACCGCAAAGATGTTTCAGCCTCTCATCAATCTTCTGCTGGCTCTTTGGTTTGCACTCTTTACGCTCAAGGCGACAGACTGCGCGTTCCTCTCCTGCGGGGTTCTGATATTTCTTTCACTCTGATGGCCACTCTTTATCTTTGAATAATGCATGAGCCGAAATCCGTTACATTGGCACCAGCTGCGAGGTTTCGCTGGCTTTCGCTTTAGTTGGCTCCGGTGCCACGCAGCTGAAGTCTGTCGGCAAAACCCCAGCCCTCTTTCTTCTTTTCTGCTGAATTTTGCCTGATTCTGGGCACGTTGGTTGACTTTCTGGCCGACCCGACTGCTGCGGTTGCCAATGCCCTCTCTTCAGCATTTTGTAACAGCATTCGCTACGGTAGGTCGCAAGAATGTCGGGAAAGCGAACTGGGTTCGCAATGCTGTTAATGAGGCGATAATATGAGAATGGGCCGGGTCGCTATTGCTATTTGAACGCTGTGTTCTCTCGAGCCTCTCGCTTCAGCTCACCCTGACGCTGAACAATGTTGGGCATGCTCGGCCCGACCGCCCGCAATCACAGGGGCCCATTGAGGTCGGCCGAGAATAATGGTGTGTGTGCGTGTTGAGAGGAGGCTGGAGGTAATGCAGTAACAAAAGGAGAAAGAAGTGGCGACTTCTCCTCCCTGCTCTCAGCTCCGTGAGAGGAGGATGAGGGCAGGGCAGTGCCATCACTGAACAGATCTCGAGGTGAAGTCAACAGGCTGAACTCGTGAACCCAGCACAGAATTTTATCTCCTCGGCAGGCTTTGATAAAGCTATCGCTGTGCTTCCGGCTTCCACAGAAGAAAGGAACATAAAACCTGAAAGAGATAGTGCTGACGGTTTGGAGATCGGAAGTTAACGTGGAATGCGTATCATGTGAGAACTGCGTGTGAGGCCGAACACATCACCATCTTCTGAACGGTAAAAACCGAATCAGCTCATGAGGACTCACGTGAATCCCCGCCACGGCTGCTCTGAAGACACAGGTCTCAACGGAAGGCAGGCGTGAGATAAAGACGGAGTGAGCCACTGTTCATTTTCAGGGCCAAAATGTCGCACCTCAGTGCCTGGCTCGGCTGGCTGTCTGTGAGAGGGATTGCCACAGTGACAGGTGATGAGCATCGCCACTCCGATCAATCTGAGAATCTCAGAGCAACAAAATAACACCGAAAGCGACCACTCGCGAAACGCCGTACCGCTGGTCTCGATTGATCGCCTCCTTTCTTTTCGGGCGTCGTGCGGCGGCCAATTTCAGAAGAAGATATTCTGTGCTCATCACACCCTCGGTGTGCAAGAAACTGCTGATGCGGGGCGAGGCTAGCGAGATGTGACGTAACCCGAACGACAACGAAGACGCATTCTAATGCTTTACGGTGGCCTCCAGGCTGGACGACTTCTTTTACGCAACCAGGCTCACGCTGATCGTAATGGTATAGGACGGAGGTGAAACCGATTTTTCGTCTCTGGCCGCTTCGCCGGAACTCTGCGCAACTTCGCAGCGTGACTCTCTTCTGTTGGTTTTCCCCTCCATGTTTCTCGCGCTCGCGTGCGCACGTTTTTGCGGTCTTTCGGTGCTGCGTATCATGCTGTGTAATACGACGGTGGCGGGCGGCTACGGACCATGTCTTCGTGATTACGTGGCGGTGCAAGGGCAGCAGACTCGACAGATCGTGCGCACGCTGCTCGCTGGTGCGTATCATGCCCGGGACGATAACCCGTCGCGCTTTCAAACGCCGCGCCATCGGCCCAAAATGATCACGTTCTTCTCTTCGCGCTGATGTCGCGCTGAATGGTGCGTGTTTAGAGATTATGAAAGAAGTCTCTTCATTTTACCGGGCTGCAATCTGGGCTGTAGTTCACTAAATCATTCTGGTAGTTTTCTGATTACGAACAAAAACGCTCTTTCAAGGCTCTTGAGTGAAATCATCCTGAAAACAGAGGAGTTGAGGCCCCATTGCTGACAGATGTCCGCCAGGATGTCTGCCTCCATGTTGTGTTGGAGGGGGACTGTTGTGTGATGAGGCAGTGGGCTGGTTTATCCAATTCGGCGGTAATCGAACCAATGTTCCCAGCCGAGGTGAGAACATGCCATCAATAGTCTTTGACTACGGTAATTTAAAATTGAAGGTCGGTTATCTATCGAGATAGACGGGCTTCGCATTCTGAATCTTGCCATGCGATCTTGCTGGTATAATAACGAACGGTTGATGAATCAGCAACACGTAAATGGTACGACTGGTTGTAATACGCAATG
>BRZM01004886.1:82385-93541 GCA_033238685.1 Lates japonicus
GGAAAAAGAGGAAAGAAGGGGACAAGAGGTTGCTTGTATGGCGAGCACCAGATAACGTTTTCATTATGAAGTTAACGGTGAGCAAAACAGACACCTGTTTGAGGGAGGTCATTTCTGATTGAGTGGCATCAAATACATCATCATCTTCTCTTAAGCTGCCTTGGCAGTCCGACTGGGTTTTCCGGATGTCTTTGCAGGACTGGTCCAAAAGTTTGGTCTGGGTACCGGGGGTCAGGGGCGGGGAGACCAGACCATTTTACTCTCTTCGGTGGGAGGGATGAAATCATGCAGGCTGAGCTTCCTTTCCTGCACCTAAAATACAGTATGAACCGAAATAAAATGTCTTTTTACTTCTGCCATACTTTTATTATTGTTTTGAAGCTACGAAAATGGCACTATTAGACTTCTAACTGTCACACTATTTTTTGTCTCTTTAGGTCCGGTCCATAAGCAACAGTATTTGCTCCCAGGGGTGGCGTTTTATTCATTGCTCTGCTTGCCTTCTTGGTTAAGGTAGACTCCAGCAAACAAAACAAAAGCAGAAGGGGTGTGGAGGAGGGAGAGGAAATAGGTAGAATAGGGGAAGTAGTTTGGGAAGTTACTACCTGTCCAGAAGCTCCATGCAACATGTCAGTGACATTGAGATGACATAGCTTGATGAAGGGTGCTGTTACAACTCTGTTCTAGACAAGCAGCCAGAGGAGCAACAGACAGGAGGAGCAAGATGTTGGTAATACAGATGTTGGTAAAAAGTGAGAGGGTGTGATTGGTTAAAAACAAAAAATTATATGATTATTTATATACCCGTGCTAGTGTGCTTAATGTGTGCATGTTACACCTGTTTAATTACGGTCATCTGTTACAACTTGATCAGTCGATGTGGTGGAGGGTGGGGTGGTGAAGTTAGGACAACACTTGTTTCATTGCGGATGGTTGCCTCTCTGGAATTAGCAACACATGTGTGTTAGGATGCTTCTCTCTATCATCCCTCTTCATGCTGCCCATTAAGACGCACAGTATTAAGTCATGGAAAGACAGTGGTTTCAGTGCATGGTCTTAATAATTCGTATTCAAGTCTACAGTTCTGTGATTCACAATCCACTCACATTCATGAAGTAGAAAAAGACATAAGGACATTGTGCCAGGGGTTACTCCAACTGGCCTATTCAACTAGTCAGGGGAACAGGTATCCAGACGGCTGCTCAGCTAAAATGGCTTCAGTCTGAACATGTTGGGAAGATGGGTGATTCAGCATAGGTCCAGGCAGGATGTCACCAAGATGGTGAGCTGTACAGTGCCCTCAACTGCACTTGTTATATAAACCACCTTACTGTGGCTCAGGCCTGACACAATCACACCGTTCACCTGGAAGAGCTATGAGTGAGGGATCAGGGTTTACCCACATGGGGTAATAACAGTTAGGGGGCCTTGATGGGACATGCCACTCTAATAAGATATCTCCACTCTCAGCCGACCCGTCCTGCTCAGCTACTCCCACCAGAGCAAATTTCCCTTCACTCTGAGCATGCACTACCATTGGTCCTCAGTGAAAGCAAAGCCGAGGCCTCCTCGCCTGGCTTTGTAGCTCCACTTGCATGATGCAACTCTGGAAGGGGACGGGGAGGTGACTGTCAGTTTCTGTCAGTTATTCTGCTATCTATGGGGTTTAATTCTTCAGAAAACATAAATTATATTTGTCAAAAATCAGATTTTTGACTGACCAATGCCACATTTTGGGCAGTATGGTGTGACACAGTAGACTCATCGTACGGTGTGTGTTTCAACAAACACTTCAAAAGATATTAATTACGAAGAAAGGCAGAGAGCTGGCAGAAGCAACAAAATGAGGGGGCCATTCACTTGAAAAGAATGGGCTTTTGGACAAAGATAAATAATTAGAAACTTAGAAACTTCGATGTCTTGTTCTTTGGGAGAGAGGCATCTGGTTACCAGCAGTCCTACACACAACTGACTGAAGTGTGAAGGATTATCAATGAATCGGCAGCCCATGCAGACAAAACAACTTAGTTATTACAGCTGATATTATATTTTCAATACAATGACCAGGTCAAACTACTAGTTGATGGAAACTAAATAAGAAGGAAGGCATACCTGGATTTTGCCCCTGAGCTAACAATGCAAATTCTCCGACATGAGTGCCCATCCATGCCATAAACAGCCCTGGTTCAAAACAGACACAGAAAAGAACGGCACCTTCTCCCACCTCTTGTGCATTTCAGAGAAACGATGGGTCGTCTACTATGACAGGTCAGACAGGACGTGCTTTCAAGTGACCCTCTCCACTGTCCCCTTACATGCCACTTTGTCACCAGGCAACTGAAACTACCTGCTACTTTCTCAGGCCACTGACTGTGGCACAGTGTGTGTGTGTGTGTGTGTGTGTGTGTCTGTCTGTCTGTGTGGCCGCCTCGGCCTTGCAGTCAATACACCAGTGAGACGTTTGCTAATTATTAATCCTGCTGTGAGAGAGCCCAGGATCTGTCTGTCCCAGCATTCAGATCACACCGCACACACACACACACACACACAACTGCAGAGAGAACTATCTTTCAGCACTGAGCTCCGGCTTCACGCGGACAATAGGAGAACAAGCAAAAGGCTGAAAGGGAACCAGTTATGGTGCTCATAGAACATGCTGATGGAGAGAGTTCGGAGGAGATAGACAGAGGAATAAATGAGTGAAAGAAAGATAAAAACTCACTCTCTTCAGTAGGAGAGTCTTTCTCTGGAGAGACGGGCTCTTCAAAACGAGCGAAAGACTTCTTGTCCTTTTTCCAGTCAAACAGACCTGCAAAAGAAAAACTAGTTTAGAGATGCACAACCATAGATTGTAAATGGAAACAGTTCATTTGGATTGCGCGGCCTACATCTAAAAAATGTACAGACAAGTAATTTCCCTGTCTCCCCAGAACTCTAACTCTTTCTGGTAATGATTGAACTTCAGTTATCGTTGTTTACTTGAACACAAACATATCTGGTTTCTAGGCGATCCATCAGTGCATCTAACAACCACACTATCCTATTCATGTATCCTTGGGTTAAGTCAAGCAGTTGAAACCATCCCATAAATCCTTCAGAGGCCCTTACCGTTCCACTTAGCCTTGGGGGTCACTGGCTGTTCCTCTCTGTGAAAGACACAAACAGTTGAGTCAGTCAAAGACAAAAACACACTTATTTCAGTTTTTATCTCTGTAGCCTCTGTGGGCACGTACCTGATGATTTTAAGTTTAACTTTACGAGGGGCGATCTCGCAGGCTTTGACTGCATCCTCCAGGGTCATACCCAGGGTGCACCTGCCACAGATGTAGAGGATCTTGTCATTGGGTTGGACACTCCCCTCCTCGCTGGCTGGGGAGCCTGGCACCACCTCCAGACAGTAGATGCCTTGCCATTTGCTGCCAATGCCCCCTGTCAGCTTTATACCTGAGGAGTGTGCACACACAGGTAGAATTAAAATCAGTACGGATGATTGACAGAACAGCTCGATGTACTGTGTCTTCAAAATGTGAGAAAACATGAACAGCATCCCACCAAGCTGTCCTGAAGGTGTCTTGTACAGAACGATATCAGGCAGGCTATCGCAGGGCGGTGGGGCCACCAGGTTGGTAACAGCCCTCCCCAGGGTCATACTCAGTCTTCTCGGAGACGACCTGAGAATCGTCATGGCAACATCATCTGCCACACTGGTAACATCATGCCCATTTACCTGGAGACAAATGACAGGAAAGCAATTGCTCACAAGTCAACTAGTCACACACATATATACAGCTCACAGCAAAATTGTTGTGTTTTTAAATGTGCAAATGTACAAATGTGTGTGTGTGTAAGTTTACACATACAGTGATAAGCCTGTCTCCTGCCCTGAGTCGTCCGTCTGACTTGGCTGGGTTGTCCAGTATTTCCTGAATGTAGTAGCAATTGTCCAGCTTGCTTCGAGTGATGGTGAACCCAAAGCTTCCACTCCTGGACTTGGTCAGAACCACTGACAGTTCGAACTCTTTTACCAGTCCCTGAGAGGCAAGAAACAATGACAATTTATCTATTTAACAGATTCTTCATTCTTCAAATCTTTCTTCAAATTACTACGCAATAGTAATTTAATAAGGTAGCCTAATGTATTTGTAATTGCGTTTTTCCTAGCAAAGTTGAAAAAGTAGGCTAAGAACAGATAACATCGCAAACTTGCCTTTCTTCGACTCTCCTCCTCCTCATCGTCTTCCTCGTTGTCATCATCATCATCCTTGTATTCCCTTTCTTTCTTCTCTGGTTCTTCCCTCAGCTGTGTGTGGCTTTGAGCAGGAGAGAGTAACACTGTGGGTGGCAGTGTCGGGGCAGGTGGACTGACACAGGGAGGCGCAGAGGAGATGACCTGGGCTGTAATGGGGGTCGGTGGTGGAGCAGGAGGCTGGGGTGGAGGCACCACGGGCCGGCTGTTCTTGGAAAAGGCTTTGTAGTGACTCGGAAGGAGCCCCTGCTGTATTGGGTGATGCTTGGCTTTCGGTGGCTGTGTAGTGAGTGGCTGAGATGGGTGGGCCAGGGGGCAAGTGGTCGGGGTGTCGGACGACAGGCTTAGGGGTGAGATGGTGGTTGTGGGGACGTGAGGGCCGAGGTTTGGATTTTGAGAGCTGAAACTAGAGGAGCTGTTGGAGGTTTGAGAGCCAGGGGCTGTGGGGTTGGTTGTTGGGGTGCGAGTGGGTAGACTGGAGGGAAAGTTGTGAGAAGGCTCCAGGGTGGAAGTGATGGTCAAGTACTCTTCATCTGCCATGATAGTCAGTCCATTTCCCATGAGGCAGTAGGTCACACTTCCATCTGCCTCCTCTCTGACTCCGCTGCAGATAAACAGTACATATTATATATTGTGTATTTACTCCACAATAATTGCAAACATTTTCTTATTGTATTATAATTTTCATGTGTGTCTACATCTAATACATTACCTGGCATATACACAGTTTGAAGCATTCTTAGGACAGACATCCATAAGCATCACAGTTGAACTCGCCGTCGTTGCAACCTCCTCCTCCCTGTCCTTTTTCTTCTCCTTTGCTTTTACGTCCTGCTCTTCCTCTGGTTTACTGGTGGTGGATTGTGAGTCTGGCGGAGCCGGTGGAGAGCCAGAGGCAGGTGAGGCAGGCGAGGCTGGTGATGCTGGTGAGGCGGGCGACGCTGGCGAGACTGGTGACGGAGGTGATGTAGGCGATGTGGGTGAGGGTGGTGAGCGAGGGGGAGACGGAGGAGTCCGATTGGCCTGCACTTCACCATCCAGACCGTCCTGGCTCTCTGGGAACTCTGGAGCTGCAGGAGGTTCTGGGTTTGTCTCTGCTGTGTTGGTCACATCTTCCTCCTGAGTGGGGATTTGCTTCCGGGCGACTATGTCATATTGGAACTTAAGCAGCTGGCTGTAGTCCTCTCCTAGTCGGATGTCCAGAGACCGGGATCGAACCTCACGGAAGGGTGCAGGACTCTACAGAGTCAGACAGGAGGTAAGACGGTCTAGATTACTGGGTCTAACTCAGGTGTTTTTTTCTGTATGTACATAAACAATAGGTGTGTACACTTGTGTGCATGTGTGCTCACCAGTGAGTTGTCATCTACATCATATAGCACTCCAGGACCTGGTCGGCAGATCAGCAGATGAACTTCAGATGGAGCTCCACGAAGCAGGAACAAAACCCTCTGATTTAACACCAAAAAAATGTGTGTGTGTGTTGGTGTGGTAAAGTTTGTGTACAGAGGATTTGAGTACAGCTTGAGACAAACAGCAAAATATACTCAAAATGTGCAAATTTATTTAATTGCCGTATGTTTAAAAGCTCCTGTGTGAGTGCCACTGTAACTCTCTGGCTTTACACAAAAGATTAAATGACACATCAAATGCAAAGACACAACCTACTTGCTATTTTCAGTACTATGAGATTAAAGGATTAGTGAACCAACGACATGGCCAAGACCTTAAGAAACAGCAGGGCCAAACTGCTGCTTGAAGCCCCAGCCCATTCACAATTATTTAGTTTTAATACTTTTTTGTCTGTATACAGAACCTCTTTTAAAAATCTTTTATTACCCTGTTTCAATGCTGGAAAAAAAAACCCCTAACAAAACGATGACCACAACAAAACTATTTCTGAAAACTATTTATTTATGAAAGTTGAAATTCACTGGTATAATTATGTAAAGATTAATAGCCATTTCAAATATTCCAAACCCTACCTGGTAAGAAAGGTCCTTGACACGCTCTTTGTTGACAGACAGAATGACATCTCCCTCTCGCAGCAGGCCACTTTCTAGCGCTGGCTGACCTGGGAACAGACGCTTGATGCGGACCACACTGCCCCGGTCTGATCCCGAGTGCAGCTGTGAGATATAAAAGCTGAAGCCAAGGCCGGACAAACTCTTCTTTAGCACCACCTCATGTGTGTTTTCTAGGACAGGGAAGAGACAGATGGGAATCTTGGGGAATTAATGTGTGTTGTGTAATCATTAATCTGTAATTTGGGTTCTGATTTGGTACACTGTGACTAAAACAAAATGTTTATCAATGCTTCCAACACAACTATCTCAGACAGTGATTTTTTCACATTTTACCTCACATTTCCTTGTATTATTTCCAGTACAGAAGTGAAGGCTTTGTAGAGACATGGAACTATCCCTTTAACTAAGCTTAGGCAGTGAACAGGCAGCTTCAAGGTTTCAGCACAGGCTGTCTCGGGGGACTGAGGCAGCGTCAACCCTGGATGACTCTGACAGCAACCACAATGTAGCTGTCAGATGACTCACAGTCACCTCTGGGCTATGTGTGTGTGTGCGTGTGTGTGCCTGACACTGTCTATCTTTTCTTCTTCTTTTTTTTTTCTTTTGTGAGCGTGTTTGCCCCTTCCTCTCCCCTCTCACCATCAGTCACAAAGCTGTAGTCCTTGGCTCGACCACTCAAGGTCGTTTCCATGGAGACCTCAGTCCTGGGGGGCTGTGTGTGAGACGGACCTGGGGCCAAGGGGGTGCAGGGTGATTCGGGTCTGGGCTCCAATATTACAGTGGGCTCCCTATCCAACAGCAGGTTCACCACCTATGGGGGAAAGATGCACACGCACATAAACCCCCTTTATATGTTCAATAGTTTATACTTCATCATGCACTACCACAGAGAACAATGTACAGTATCACTAGTTACCAGCAAAAATGTCAGAATACAGTCACATTGTACTGATAGTAATGCAGTCATATCAGCAAAAGATGTAGTATGTTTATGTGTAATTGCGTTTTACTGCATGTGCATGTTTGCATGTGTTTGTGGCCATGTGTGTGTGTGTGTATACCTCCCCAGTCCTCTTCAGGCACTCGACAGCTTGTTGGTGAGTCGCGCCCCTCAGGTTGGACCCGTCAACCTCCAGCAGTCTGTCACCCATCATATGCACAAACACAAGTCTCATCATCATTAGCAACATCAATACATAAATGGTTCATGTGTGTGTGCTTGTGTGTGTGTGTGTGTATGTGTGTGTGCTTGTGTGTGTGTGTGTGTGTGTATGTGTATGTGTGTGTGCTTGTGTGTGTTTGTGTGTGGTTGATGGGCATGTCAACAAATCTAAAAGTCGTTCCTGGTCACTGAAGCGTGAACCAAGCAGACACAGCACAATGCTCCAGTGGCGCACGCATAAACAAATAACTGACAAAACAAAAAAGCAATGCCAGTATTGTGATAGGAAAAAGCCTAAAGAACAGCTTTGCTGCTCCTTTACAGGTTTTAGATCTTTAATCCTAGAGGGCATGGGCACCGTTCTTCATTTCACACTCAGTTATTTAATATTTCGTATGAGGAAATTTAAAAATCTTTAGGCCCTTTTGTAGAGTCCCCCAAGGTAACAACAAGGGTGACGTCTGTGAAGAATGTGGCATATATTTCACAATGTTTTCATCATATCCTTTGATGCTGATGATGCAAAGGCAATTGGAGAACTGTCATTCAAGATAAAACAACACTGACAGATGAGAAATGCAAATGAATGACATTGGCTTTTGCTACTGCCCCCCCTACTTAATCAGAAGTTGCACAAAATCAAAGCTTCACAGAAACTTTCCCGTATTTCGCAGCCACTTGATCACATATTAAAGTGACAAATAAAAAGATTACCAATCTGAACACGCCCGTCCTGCTCTGCAGCACCTCCTGGCACCAGGCTCTTGATGTAGATGCCACCATATCGCACATTAGTGTTTATTCCTCCCTTTTGGCAAAAGAGATTACAGAGAAGTGATTAGTCAATGTCAGATGCCTCAGATAACCCTAACAACTCACACTGGCTCAGTATGTGAGGATCCAAGTTACTTTGCATCGTAGCTTACCTATTGGCCTTTCCCATTTAGTCTTGTAAATCGCTTTGGCTGAGCTGATGTAATACAAGGCAGCAATGTCACTACATTCCTGGCACAGTTTACTTGGGTTTTAATATGCCAACATGGCATGAGGCACAAGGCTTTCTATCTAGACACAGTAGAGGTTTTTCAGCTTCCCTGTTCCTACTGATTTAGTCATGGTGGGGAGTAAGGAAATAATCAAAACCAACCTAGACTCCTGTAGAGAGGGATAGTTGGAAAACATGAGGTAAATGTTGTATATAATAAGGTATAATAAAGGGAAATGATTCACTCACAGCAACACTGATGCCAAGACTACCGCTGCTTTTCTTTAGCTCCACTACAAACCGCTCGCCAGTTTTCAAGCTTAGGATAGAGGGGGACCTGGAACACACGTCCTGAAAAAGAGCAAGAAAGAGGTGAACAGACAAAAAAGACATCTAGATTTAGAAAGGAAGAAATTAGGTGAAGATTGCTGGTGTTTTCAGGACACCTGAAAACAACAACTCGAGAGTTTCATCACATTATTTAGAGCGCTTAATCCATTTAACAATTAGAACTGGTTGAACTCTTTTATCAGCTTTGACCTCAGGTTGACAATTGTGCTTCCATGGAAACAAAGCCACTTATCTCTAACCCCTGTGAGCTAAGCACTGATTCTGACCTGGGCATCATGTATTCTCACAACAGGAATGTGAAGCCTCCTGCTCTGCTTTGGGGTTGCCATGTTAGACAGAGTGATGGCCTCCTCCAGCTCCTCCACAGCAGGACGGTACTCTGTGCCACTCAGGGTGGTCTGTGACCCAAAGCTTCTCTCCAGTGCCAAACCCAGAGTGCTTTGACTCAAGGAGCTCTGCCGGTCCCTCAGAGTCTCTGATAGGAAAACAACCCGGTGAGATCAAGGACATCAGTACACATATAGGTTGTATTCTTTTTTAAATATTTGCTTGACTGAACTTCTCAGACTGTGCATGCAGAGATAAACAGATCTTACGTTTAGGCTGGGACACGATGAGCTCCACCTCGTCAGGGCTGCTCTGTAAGATGGCAGCAGCATCACTGAATGTCACTCCTTCCAAACTAGTCTTGTTCAGGGAGATGAGACGTCCACCTGGAAACGCATCATTACAAAATCTTTGTTATCACTTGTCACATGTCAAGTTTTAGTTTCTGTCTCTAGCGTGTGTTAAGCTGTAAGCTGTCGTCTGTATTTCCAGTTCTTATTTCTTGGTGCTGCTCCTTACCGGGTTTGATTCGTCCATCTCTCTCCGCGGGCCCATCAGGCACAATGGAAGCAATGAAGATCCCAAGGTCAAGTTTACCTGTATTGTCCTCTCCCACTATCACAAAGCCTGAAACAGGACCAGAGAGGAAGACAAAAGTCTTCAGTCAAAGACTCAGATACATGGCACTGTGCTCATTAATTTTACATCAAGTTCACAGTTAAGTCCACCTGAATGAACTCACCAAAGCCCAGTTTGGGATCTTTCTTTAGGTTCACACAGACTATCTCTCTCTCTGGTGGGGTCCTGGTTGGTGTATCAACTGCAAAGCACACATTTTACAAATGGTAAATGTGCGACTGTAGGCATATTATTCATTTATATATTTTCTATTGTGTTCGGACTCAGACTTAAAAGTAATTTAGAATTTCCGAATCACCCGATCTGTATGTCTTTGGACAGTGGAATAAAGCCCCCTGCTGGCTGGACAAAGACTATTTTTGAGCCACCCTAATTTGAGTTTCATTAACATAACAAATGCAGATGGTTCCATACAGGGTATGAGCAGTCACCTCTATGTCATTAAAGCAGTTCAGGAGGCTTATAGTGACCCAACATCTTACTCATTTCACTTAATATTGTTTTTGTCCTTTAATTTGTCACCCCTATATGTGTGTCTGCAAAGAGGAGCTGGGTTTAAATAGACATATTCACCTCGTACAGAGGAGGAGGTGTCAGAGTCCTGCTTCTGTAGAGAGACACTGGACATCATCCTGGGAATTGGCTCTGGGGTGCTACAACATATGTACAGTTTCATTTAGCCAAATCCCTACATGTTTTCTGTGTCATGAATATGAATGTTATCATCATCAAGGGCTACCTCCAACACTGTCGATCTTTCATGTCCCTGGGATATCCTGTTTCACGGAGCTCCTTGTTCAGCTCTCTGCTCATCTCCCTCCTCATCTCTCTCTGCTGGCGGAGTCGAGCCTCCAGCTTGGCAGTCAGGTCGTCACAGGACTTGGAGAGGGAGTCTGGTTGACCGGGTGTCAGACCCACATGGTTCAACATGCCCTCTGAGCAGGACATCCGCTTCAGGTTCAGGTTACGAGTCCGGTAGACAGACATGTACTTGTCCATGTGTTCATCTGGAGAAACAGAAAACAACCAAGAGTAAATATTTATCATTGTCCGAAGCAATACCACCTACCCACTCACTAAAATGTTCCCACCTGGTATCATGGTGTGGTTCAGCTGTCGTGACGTCATCTCGCTGTGAAACTTGTGCTGTGCTGAGCAGAGGTTCAGGAGGTACTGTGCTATTTTTGAGCTCTCTGTTATAAAACCGTGCTTTTTCCCGCTTGGCCCGCCACACTCTATAATCAGTTTACGCCGCTGAAAGACAGACACGAGTCATTGTACATTTACTTTGAGCTTCATAACAAAATGAACTGTACAAAGTAATATCTCATATTGCAAAATCTGACTGAAATTTATGCCACTTATTTTTACCCCAGTGGATATGGAGTCGGTTTCTCTCCAGAGGAAGCGCCTGGTGAC
>BRZM01004888.1:0-53036 GCA_033238685.1 Lates japonicus
AGATTGCAAATAGTTGGATTATCTTAATGATGCTCTGTAAAGCTTTCTTCACGATTGTACATCATCTATGTGTCTAACCATCAAAATAAAATCAGAAATTATTATTTTTTTACATTAGCTACGTATGGTTTGTGTCCTGTTTTCATTTGTTAGATCAATCCAACAGCTTATTTCAGTTTAGCAGTCGGCTTGGTATCAATTTAGTTGGTGTGAGTACAAAGTCAACAATGACAGAATGATGTGTTAACACTTCCATTCTGCATTCTGCCATCATGGCTTAAATGAAACACAAAAGGCAAGTTGATTTATCCAGATTTTTTCCAGGTTTTGTTCAAGTTGAGTTTTAAAATAATTGTGCTAATAAATGATATATCACTTAATCCAATTGTGATGAGTTGTTGGCAGTGAGTTTAAGTCTTTCCTCACATGGTGCTCTGAAAAGAGCTGTTTCAACAAGCTACGACAGCTCCCAGCTAACTAAGCCCCCGAGCTGGCTAACACACACGCATATACCGTTGCCTCAGCTAGCCACACTTAGCCCAGCATAGCTAATCCAAGTCTTAACACTGTCCCCTGAGGATCAGAGAGACACACAAGCTGCCAGACTCAATGCAAATCACACAGGCATTCAGCTGCTGTGTTAGTAGCACAAGGATGAATAATGTCAGAAATAACATTCTCATCTGCACATCCCAGTTATAATCAGGAAACAAAAAATAACAATCTGACAATTCAACTTAAGTATGAGCTTAGAAAGAAACTCACCCGTTTTAAGAGGCGATGACGAGCCTGAAACCTTCTCCTGCCAGCTGTATTTCTTCCCAAAGGAGTTGTTGTTTAATGTGTCCTGGGGACATGCAGAAAAGGAGGAAGAGAAGAAGGAGGAAGTGGTGAGAAAGAAAGATAGATGGAGAGTACAGAGAGAAAAAGAGACGAGAGAGAGAGGTTTGGTCAGTGAGTTCTGGATCCTGACACTCAATGTACACAACTTTTTGTCTCCCTCTCTCTGTCACACATACACACACAAAGCTTTTATTCTGTTGAATGAGCAGGGATTCTTTTGTCTGCTCCATGGTGTGCATTTAAAGGGAACCAGACCTTTTACCCAAGCTACTGGGAACACACACACACACACACACACACACACACACACACACTAACACACAAACAGTTGGAGTCTCTTTAGGCTGCTTTGGGGGAGTTGTTCACAGATAAGAGAGAGTCTTTTCTAGAAACCATGATACCCCTCAAAAGCCTTTTTCCTTCTTTCAAGGAAAAAAGGGTCAGTTCATCCAAATCAGAAATACTTTATTGCTTTGTTGCTTGTCGCATTTGAAAAATGTCAGTGCCCTACAGAACTCTTCCATCTTTCTTCTTATTTTCATAAATATAGATGAGCAAAAACATGGGATGACGGTGGAATCACTGAATAAAGTTATTCTGGAAGCAATTTAGCACCAGTTGACAACCTCACTTTACCAAGTTTCACCGGTTTAACTTTTCACCAGTGATGTAGACGAGCACAACAAGTTGTGGTCGGTACACAGTGACATCACTGCTGAGTATGGCTAAAGGTGCAACCAAGCACGCCAAGCCACGACACCCAACCACACCCAGTCAGAGGTGCAGCAGACTTGAAAATTTCAGCCAGAGAGGGCAGCGAAATCATTTCTTTCCAGCCTGGTGTAGAGTTACTCTTTGATCATGCACCTTATGATAAAAATCATTTAATGCTGATTTTGATTCAACCAGTGAGCTGCCAACTGCCAAGTGCATGGGACCAAAACATTCTCATGACAGAAGTTCACATACACAACAGAGGCAGAATCTTATTAAACTGAAGATGCAAAACAGCCAAAATGTTCTGAAAAGTCAAGGGTGAAGAGAGGGAAAGACAGAGTGGGGCTGGATTTGAAATAATTTAATAAATAGTGACGATATGATTCATGACTTTTGTCACCTGCATCTGCAGCTCCCCCCTGCTTTACAGAGCCTTATTAAGAGTTTCAGCTCACTGATAAGGTGTTAGTCAAGACCAAAAACACAGCTAAAAGAGAGTGAATACTGGACTTAGATTTGGCAGGTTGACATAAACACAGTACCAAACGAATGAATAAGGTTGCTCCATCACTGCTGTAAGTATAAATAAGCATGTATTTGCCATATCAAATACGACAAAATGCCAAATCATTTGGTGCCAGCTTTCGGTATCTGACTCAGTGGCACACACACACCAGAAAAGTGTTTGATACCCAGCTAGAGACAGACACAGAGATGGCAAAGAGAGACGGAAGGAGAACTGGAAACTCCTGTGACGACGACGTGTCGTCCAAAATAAGATCATATCCTCCCCCTCCTCTGTCCGCCCACCGCATGACTCACTTCCCATCTACACGTACCAGGCGGAGACGGAGCTGTTGCCATGGTAATGAGTGAATCAGCAGGTGGGAGACAGCAGCATCAATCTGAAGAGCAAAGGTTTATTTTACAAAAAGATCATCGCTCGGGGCAGTGACTCAGTGATATTGTGTGAGTGAGTGTTTGTGTGTGTGTTCATTAATGACTAAGATCTACACTGATGTGACTCTGATAATACATGACCTTGTCAACTAGACATCACAGTTTGGCTGTAGGCAACATACAGACACATGACACTACATGTACTTACAGAACAGCAGCAAAATTTGAAATCACAATGACACTACTATATTGTATATATATTTTGTGGATTATGTCCAACAGTTTATTACTAATTGTTATATTTGTAATTTTATCCATCATTTCTAATGACATTACTAATGACAACACTATACTATCCAAGTAATTGCTGAGATCTGGGAACATACTGACATTTGTTACAGTGACGTCTGACAGGGTAAGAAATGCAAACCATCAGACGATCAGACAGACTGAAGCAATTCTTTGCCTCAATTTCTTCATTTTTCTCTAAATAAGTCTGCCTAACCCGGGACATTGTTTACAACAAAAATAAGATCAAACTTGGAATAAGCTGGAATTATAATGGGGAGTGTTTTAGCCACTAGCTTTGCCCCTACGGAAAGAGAAACAGGGTTTAGTTTGAGTCTTCGTGGGATTTTTCTTCATTTAATTATTTGGCACAAAACGCTGGCACAAGGCCGATCACTAGATCTAAAAATGTTGCTTTTCAAAAAGCCTGACAACTCTAACCCTGATCAGCACTCAGAGATGCCTTTGTTCAACCACAGAACTCTGTCACTCGCTGCCAAATGGTGCAGAGCTAAATGTATATTTTGCATTTTTACTGATGCACTGACCTGGAAACAGTCACCCAGTGTGCCGTGTCTCTTTCTCTTGTTACAGTACTCAGTCTGAGGAAAACTGCCTGGAGATCATCAGCACTCATCTATCTCATCTCATCTGAGTCTTGCCTGCAACGACTGACTAAACCTCAGTTTTCGGCTCTGTTGGAGATGGCAGAGCTGTAGTAGTGTCTCGATTGTAGGTATAATGGAGAAGAAACATCATTAAAAGAATCAGTTCAATTATTTGGTTATTTCATATCGCCATGGAGTCTTCTGACTGTATTTGTCTGCTTATTTTAGACATGGACCAACGGCTTTCTGCACTAAAAAGGTAAAACAACAGTTAAACTGTGAGGCTGTAAGAAAAAAAACATCACTTCCTTAGCTAATGTGTAAAATCCCTGGAAGAAGAGTGAACAGGCAGACCAATTTCTACACCCACAGGAGCAAGAAATAGACCAGAATGCAATACGAACACAGCTTGTATGGTGCAGATCTGTCGATAGTAGTGTATTTAGTACAAACAGAGCCTTTTTGTGATGTTTTTTTTTTTTTTTTTTTCTTCCTCCAAGCTTACAAGTTTACTATGCTTTGTGTGTGTCACCTCCAGCAGAGCCACCTTATGCCACTGGGGCTGTCAAAAGGTATTCTGGGAAATGCTGGAAACCACTAGCTGAATTTCTAACTGGAGTAGTTCAGCCTGGTTGAGAGATAGCGTTGTCAACAAAGAACAAACTACAATACTATCTCCTGGAATATGCCAAATCTGTTGAGCACTATTATTTTATTTGATTAAAATACTCTCTAACTCTGAATTGTTGTTGCTGTTGAACACTCATACGTACAGTTTAAGAGGCTACAAATTGAGACAAACTGAGAAACCATCTTTACAAGTGCACTTTGAAGTTGCACTGAAAGTATCAACTTAAGATTTGGGGGAACATTATTCCATTGTACTACTGCAGAACAAAGACATATTTTATCCATCGAACTCATAAAACAAAACAGATTGTCTCCAATCTCCATTTTAACATAGTTGATACCATTTTTTACCATTACGATTTCTAAATTCCAGAAGGTCAGTGATCTTAAGCTTTTTAGTCTGACCCCAGGATCTGCTGCTGATGGTTGTTATGTTAATGAGATGTTGTCTGTTTTTTCATGTCTTCAAGGTTCACGCAAAGGTCACCTCCAGGAAAACATCACCAGTTTAACACTGAAATATTTTAAATCAGATTTTGTTTCCTGTTTTTTTTTCTTCTTTTTTCTTTCTAGCTGTATAAAAAGAGTGAACAAGGTCCCGGGAGACAAGAAGACCTCCCAAGAAGAAAAATGCTTCAGAGCAATTATTTCCTTTATGCTTTTCAGTTCTGACAGCTCAAACACACACCCGTACACACACAGACACACACTCACAAGAACAAAGGCACAGCAGCAAGTACAGTAGGCTTGTTTCCACCTCATGGAAACTGGGCAAAGAACAAAGCGCAGACAAATATAGCGCTGCTTGGTTGATCATGTTGACAGCCTGCACTGTGGGGGAGTGTGTGTATGTCAGAGCCATGGCCAAACTCACTAACATATACATCACAGTATATGTTGCATAATATGAGTATCACCATTCAGGCATTTCACAGTTAATATAGGTATAAATGAGTTTGTTTTTTTAAATGCGATCTCAGAAATTAATATGACATGTATAAAACATACCAAAATCATTTAATTTGTTGCCTTGAATCAGTTATTCAGTGCCCACTACTCTGCAGCTCTACAGAGCTTTAGGCACATTGTTTTGGTTTCACACAGATACTGCTACAGTACTGCATGGTTTACTCTCACCTCTCTAATCAACCTAGCCAGAACTATGTGGCAGACAGACAACAGTAGCAACAAGCAATCTAGCAGATATTTTTCTCAGGAGTTAATGGAGCCCGAAACGTATTAAGTGGAATGTTTGTTCTCTGTCTACTGGCTATGTAGGATATGTATGTATGTATGAAACAATCTTAGCAATTACTGTAGTGAATACAGTGTTATCATAACTGACAAATATAAAGACCCTAAACTGTAATAAGCCCGAATTACTCTTCAGAAATGTTTTACAAGACAACAGAAGGATTCTGTTTTGTCATCTTGTGCAAATGAGGGTGTGTGTGAGGAGACTCTCCTCCCAAGAAGAATGACAGCATCAGTCATGTCACCACATCACCCCAAACCACATGTTTACCTTCAGGTGACAAAGCCCTTTAAGGACTGTAGAACTTATGACGAGAGTAAAGGAGGAAGTCAGGTGACTTTCTTCCAAGCGTGTAAGGAAGAGCGTCAGGATGAGGATGGAGGTGGATGGATGGGTTGACAAGAAGTTGGAGATCGCTATTCATTTCCTGTTGCCTACTGCCAGTAAACATATTTTTATTTTTCATTGTTTGTTTGTTTTTTTAAATCATGAAGACATAATTGTTGCCTAAACCTAAACTTACTGTTGTCATTGTGGTCATTTTAACCCAAATCATGATGTTTCTCTTAACCTGATTATGTCTATTTTTGTGCCTAAACCTCATCAAACCTCAACCATAGTGTTGTCACATGATAAAAAGATTTTATTATTATTTTCCAACAGTGATTTGTAATAGCTTTTCAAGCCACAGACAAATGATGCCAACCTTGTTGCTATCTACTGAACCAGCCTGCATTTCCACCAGTTTTTGCGTGGAACCATTGTAATCAGGGATGTGTCATCAACAGAAGGCGTTGCACCATGAAACTCCTTCCAACCTGTAGAATATGACACACCCACTAATGTCGTCAGGTTTTGAACTTGAAAACCTGCTGTTTTTTGGTTCCAGCACAGAACTCACTTTTGAGGTTTCGAACCAATTTATTTTTGGTCAAAATCCTCAGAACGGGGATGGAATCTGTTCACACACACACACACACACACACACACACACACAACACACACACTCTCTCTCTCTCTCTCTCTCTCTCTACACACACGCACTTTGCTGTACAAACATGAAATCAATAAACACTGATCATCACTCACGCATACCTACACACTGTCACACAGAGCCTCACCCAAACTCACATACTCATGTTTGTATGTCTATACTTGTGAGGACCCGTAATGATACTGTACATTCTGCACCCCCTAACCTAAACCTGACTCTACCATTAAGCTTAAAAGCAGCCGTCAAACAGCCCTTTGAAGACAAAATGTCCTCCATCTTGAGGACTCAAACTGAAATTGGTCTTCTCAAAGATTGGCGTGCGAGAAGACGCACAGTCACGAGCTCTTGCAGCATTCAAACACAAACAGAGACGGGCACCAAGGGGGAAAAAAAAAACTCTGTGTCTTAACAATTGAGGCCATTGTTCATCCCAGTAAACACATCCTGTCAGAGGAAGAATTGTAATGAATCCAATGGTGATGTCACGCAGGTTCTCCATTCATATGTCCATTTTTACATATTTGTGTGTGAGGAGGAACCCAGACAGGCACACACAAGGATGGACAGACAAAAAATCTTCTTCACTGACACATTTCCTCCACTCCTCCTGCTTACTGATCAATATTCGGTTATTTGCTACAACCTGTGTGTGTGTGTGTGGATTAGGTTAATTTAGGCTTTACCTGTGTGCGTGGCACAATTGGGAAGAGGTTAAGGGTCGTTGGTCTCTTGGGCCGGTAGGTATCCATGGTAACAGGTGCTGCAGGGTCCTTGGTGGCTGGCGGGGGTGCGATGGCGGATGCCTTTGAGGACTCTTTGTCACCGCGGTAACCGTCAGCACCGTCTATGAGGTCCAAATGCAGCATCTCTGCCTGAAGCTGGCCAACGGCACCGAGCTCTGCCCTCCCTGACATGCTATTGGTTCCTCGCCTCACATGGCCCTGCAGGGATTGGAGAGAACACGGCGTCAGTTGAGGCAGAGAAAGAGAGAGGGAGAGAGTAAGTGTATGTGGATGGGATGAGGAGATTGAGCTGGCCAATTAGAGGCTGCTCTGTCTCTAGACTGTAACACTATCACTGCCAACACTGAGCAGCTTAAAGCAGTGAGCAGAGACAGAAAGTATTTCCAGCTTCAGCTTCTCTACATTCCAGCATTTAACTGTGGTAATGAGTAAGAATAAAAACTCCCCTCTTTCTCAGCTTTTTTTTTTTTTTCATTTTTGTCTCTTTTTATGCAGACTGCTTTTAAATATGGTTTTATTCAAGTTCTCATCTAGCTTGATAATCAGACTGAACTGCCATTTCATTTTTACATCATTATTTAGTTTGACATTGTGTTTATGTTAGCCAGTTTCTATTTGGGGGGTGAGGGGGTGTTGTTATTTTGCCATAACCAATCAGTAATGAGTGACGCATCAGGCCCATTGATGTCATATTCACCTAACATGGAAGCTGCACTAGTGGTTTGTTGCTAGGAGCAGTTAACCAAATGGTTGTCATGTTGATAGAAATATTTAAGAGCTGTTATTTCTGTACGTTTACTCACAACAACTGTGTTGACATTATCCTTGCTTATTGCAATTTGTCTGACTATTTTCAGCCATGTTAGTTGTGTGGATCTAGGAATGACAATGTCAGTCTACCACTTTGACGGCATGACATTTGGTACAGAAATTCATGGTCCCCAGAAGATACACTCTGCCGACCTTGGTGATCCCCTGCTCTTTCCTCTACTTTCACCATGAGGTTGACATTTTTGTTTTCTACTGTAATACGTCAACAATTACATGGATTTCTCAGAAAATATGCACAGACATTCACTGTCCCTATTTGATCTACTTTAAGGATCAAATACCTACAAAACTAATATGGCATCCCAGTCAGCTTCAGGTGTTCAGTTCAAATTAGCAAAAGTTAGAAGTCTAACAAGCTAAAATAACTTTGTGAACATTATACCTGCTATACATCTGTCAGCCATGTCATTGCTACCAAGCTGATGCTTGCATTTAGCTCAAAACACTGCCATGCGTAAATACAGCCTCACAGAGCTGCTAGCATAGCTTTACACTCATAGTCTTGTTCTGCTGCTGTTTTCTTTGCTCTGGCACAGCCAGATGGAGTTTCTATTTTTAATCCTGACAATAAAGATCTGCTTGGCTCAAATGTTTTAAGGCAGGGGAACAGACATCAATTAGCCAACATCATACGTATTTGAATTTCTGGAAAAAAAGAGAGATGTGGATGCTGATTCAGAGGTCTGGAATCAAGCTAGTTTTTGTGCACAATGGTACAAAGGGAACTGATATACCACTCTATGCATATGGATGGATCAGCTACAACCAAATGTTTTCACCTCAAAACGGCACTGGTAAAGATCCTAAACATTTAAATTAAATGTAAAATATATTGGAATCAAATGAGTGGCTTTGCAGCACCATTGGAGCACTGCTGTTTAACTTGGAGCAGAGATTCACTGACTGTCTTTTACAGTACGGCTGAAATCACAGCAAGTGACAAACGTGAGCATCATCTGAGCGACAGTAAGTCAGAGGGCACTGGGCCAGTACAGTCTGCTTCACTTACTATCACTATCCCTGCAGCCACATAGACATAGACACACACACACACACACACACACACACACACACAGAGGACACGTTAATTCAGCTGATGTAGATGCTTTGACACCAGAGTCACTGTTAAGCCTATTACTGTCTTTTTCATTTGCTTCACATGTATAAACAAACACAGAACTAACACACAAACAACAGATAATACAGTACAAATACACAAAAAATATGCATGTGCTGCCTTAATAAGAACTAATTAACACCTACATTGCGATTAAATCAGACATTGGGTTAGAGTCACTTTGAATGAAATATTATATTTTCATTCATCTAGTTTTAGTGTCATGTGACACCTTAAGAGGCTTTTACTGCCTGACAGGAGTTTGAAAAAAATTGAATAATTTTAGCAATTTTGCATAACAATCAAGTCATGGGGAAGCATAATCCAAATATATATGACCATAAAACCTTCCAAAGCCCATGACCTAGTCTTCAAAGGCCAGTAGGCGTGCCCAGGACTGAACTTATTACACATAATTATTATCTCCATATGAAACATGCAATTATATTTAGTCACGTAAGCTCTTGAATTCTTATCTTACTCATGAGGTGAAGCAGTGCATGATAATGAATTATCACCTAATTCTACAAAAAAGTCAGAACATACTGGGACATGAATTAGCAAAGATACTGCAAAGCAAAATGTCAGTGACTGATCACAGCCAAAAGGGGGGGGGGGAATAATTCTCCTTTAAGAGCTGCACCAGAGCTGATCCAGAGACAGAGACAGTTGTGTTAACACTCAGCTGCCATGATAACCACATTCACCACAGTCTGGTCTATTTCTGGAGAGAAGTGTGATGGCAGAGCTGTGAGGTAAACAAACCCCCCTCATTCACTGAACAACATTAATATCCTGACTAATAATCATTTGTAGGAGTGAAACCAAAGCAAAAATCGTGTGTATTTAAAACCTTAGTTATAATAGACAGTATGTGTTTATTTTAACATGCAAATACCTCTATGCTGGCTGTGTGAAGATTGTTATATGTGTTTTCCTTTGTAAATGAAGCAGAGCGGGTATAAATGTGTATGTGCAGCTGCAGCTGGTAAGCTAACCCACAGTGGGTGAATGGAACGGAGGTTAATCCAATTCCATCGACTAGGTGTTGCTTTCAAGCACATTTGTATGCAGCAAGACACCAATCACAGATATCCAGGGGTCTCTCTCTTCTCTCAAGAAAGAGGGAGGGAGGGAGAGCTGCTGTAATGATTTGCTAAAAAGCCAGAAACCTTTGAACTGGGGCTAAAATGGGACGTGTTTGTGAAGCTGCATTCCTTTTGAGTCCTTGAAAGTCCATATTTTTAGACTAAATACCAATACAAAACCTGTCCCATTTCAAATGTTTCTCCAAATGTAGGTCAGCAATGCTGCCTTGTAATGAAGCATCCAGAAACATCACATGACCATGTTGTATTTACCAGTTCTTTTATGCACAGTTGGTCATCACTCACAGGTAAATACATTATGCGATGTGCTACACTGAAAATGCCGCCGGGCATAAACCTGACTGAAGGTTATGAATGAAAATGTCAAACAAAAGTAGCAGAGAAACTCTCTTGAAAATACAGACATCTGCAAAAGCAAAAGTTAATAATTGTCAGGGATATGTGCACAGTGTTTATAGTTGCTGCAGTTTGACAGGTCCACTCACTCTATTATATATTGGTGTTTTATTAACTTAACTCCCATGGTTGTAAAATCTTTGATCTATCCATCCATCTGTCGATTTATCGATCATCCATTTATCCATTCAGCATTATTTCCATCCATCCATTCGGCCAGTTCTGCCCATCCATATATCCACCAATCAACTATCCATCTGCCCATCCATCCATAGTATCTGGCCATCTCTGAAGCTACCACTCTTTAACCATATATCCATCAGTCTATCATCCCTCCATCCATCAATCATACATCTGTCACTCATCCATCCATCCATCCATCCATCTGCCCATTCATCTGCCCAACCTGCTTGTACTGTCCACCAGCTTAGTAATCATCAATCCATTCAATAAGTACCCAGAAATCGTTGTTTGATGAGCTGTCAGAAGATGGTCCTGTCACCCCTCCTCCTCCTCCTGTGTTTTCAGCTCAGTTTCATACCACTGTCTGTCTCCATGCCTTTGATAACAAGACAGCCTCTCTCCTGTCATAATTCTTCTCACCTTTTCGGGCCCATCTCTCTTTCCTTTCACCTTTTCACCTGATGAAAATCAATACCTGCTAATGTATACATATTTACATATTCCTCTCATGCTTTGTGACCTTTAATTATTACTGGCCCCTTTAAGAGAGCCCCGGCCCCTGTTGCTAGGAGACGAGGGGCTCAGTGACGATGAAGAGGCTGAGGAGATGCAGCTGCCCTGAAGATGCTGTGATGCTCGGCTCTAGTCCAATCAGAGCAGCCCGAGCAGGGGAATCACACAGCCAACAGATGGAAAGTAACAACACAAGACTTGTGCAAAAAAGACTAAGAATGCTAAGTTGTTTCCTTGTTCCAGCAGCAGGTAGCACCGAAAAAGCTTTGATGAACTCACATATATGCAAGTCCAAACAGTGACAAAAGGGAATGTCTAGCAGCTCAAGAGCCAGATATTTTTCCCAGGAGTTGGTGGTGACCAAAAGAGAGGTTTTGCATTCATCATGACCCCAAATGAAAGCAAATGTTGCTCCCTGTCTGTATGTAATTCTTTGTTAACACATAACGGGGCATAACAAATCTTTAAAGTGTAAAATGTCAGCATCGTGTTTCCAACATTTTCTGCTACCTAAAAGTGGTCAATAAATAAATAAATCTAGTACTGCAGCTTTAAATGAATCCATAGAAACCATGGATAATAACATGCTGCTGATCAAACTGATAAGTCCCAGTAGACAGGATGCCAGTGTGCATGAATAATGCATGAATATCTGCAAATGGCTGAATGTAAGTAAGCACCTATATGACAGTAAATGATGCTCTAAACAGGACCAGGGAGAATTAGGGCTTCTCTTGTTTCTGTTTGTGTTGATGAAGCAGGTTCCTCTCTGCTGTTACCATGTGTGGATTAGATGACGTGAGCAGTATCCATGGGGGCAGCGTGTGTGTGTATGCGCCAACACTGCATGTATTTTCAGCTTTGACACGTGCAGTAGGTAAGAGAAACACTGTTGCCATGGAAATAGACCTCTTTCTCCTCTTCTGAGTGTTTTGCTGGACCCTGTCTCTTGCTATGTATCCCTCTGTATCTCATCTCTCTCTCTCTCTCATATCTCCCTTTCCTCGCACTTGTTCTATTGCTTCTCTCTCTCTGTATAGGTGTATCTTACTCCCTCTTCCTCTCTGGGCTAATGATATCGGTTTTACTGATGTTTATTAATGCAGGTAGCTGTTATTTAAGTGTTTAAAAGAGTTAAAATAAAATCAATCATCTTCATTGACACAAAGGTTTTAAAACAATGTTACCAAAGCCCTGAAGTACAGAAATATCAATAATTTAAGTAACAATAAATCTAAATGATTTGCATTTACAATTCACTTTGAATTCAAATATGATGGCATAACTGTTAAAAAAAAGTAAAAAAAAAAAAGTATGTATATTTTTTGCTTTAAGAAGTGTGTATAATGTTGGACAAAGTTCAGATTACACACGACGGTTGCAAAGTTTTGAATACCTTGTGTGTATAGTGACTTAAGAAACAACCTCAGGCACCACCCTGATGAAGGCAAGATCACCAGAAACATTTGGGGGACAGTATGTTGGAGAAGAGCTGTGTGATGTGTTTGTCTTTGGTGAACCTGATGGGTTTGATGGATTATTTTGGTTAACGTGAAGACAATAACTTAATTTTATGCTAATCTAACATTTAATCAATCTAACTTTTAATTTTACATTTTACATTGTCTCTATCACATTGTTACAATAGAGGGCAGTCTATACAGAGCGACCAGCTTTGAATCTTCTCTTTGTATAGTATGTATCTGTGTGTGGTTCCACAGTCACTTAAATGTAATTGCCTATTCTATCTGACCTCACCCTGACACATGCTTTTTTCAACCATCGACACAAAACAAGTGACTGCTAATCAAATCCATTCACCCCTGCACACATGCAAAAAAAGCACTTTCCTCTCTCTAGCACACATACACACACAGACAGTGGCAGTGATAATGCATGTTGTCATTTCATGTCTCTGAGTGACCTCAAATCTCTTTAGGTTTCATTCTGGACATGAGATGCACCACATTAATCATGACCACCGCCATGTGCACACTCATTCACATGAAATTTGATTTTTTCTCTCTTTATTTTGGGGTCCTGTTCCCAAAAAAAGGCCTTTCAAGAGCACAAGCAAATAATAACATCGTTATCATATTATTCGTGTTTGTGTTTCCACAGTGACAAACATCGCTCCTGACTTGACGGTACCTGAGTCTTTGGGAGAACTCCCTTGGGAGCAGGATTTTCTTTCCATGGGGGGAGTGAGGCGCATGAGCTATAAAAGATGTCCTTCTGCCTCTGGGTAGAGCAGGTGTGTGAGAAGGAGAATGCTCATTATACTGTTGTAGTATTTGTATATATATATAAGATTCCATGAAACAGCATTTAATCATTGTGAAAATGCTGATGATTAAATCCTGTTTTGACCTGTATTGACATTTTCAAATGTATGGCACCGCTGAATATGCCCTCCTGACCCCTCACTATAAACCTCCCCTACAGAGGCAGACACCGCCTGTCTGGGGTGTGTGATGCTCCTTCATGTGACTGTCCATTGATGAGACAAGATGCATCTACAGCTCCCTGGGATAATGAGCTCATTGATGAGGTCACCACTCTGTGTGTACATACAGTTGGGGCCTGTATAAAAGCGCTCACAGTTCCTGCCCTTTCTCTCCCGACATTCTGCAGCTGCACAGCCTCCTCCATTTTTAAACAATTCAGACCTCACAGAACACTGTGCACTTTTAAATAGAAAGCAGAGATGAAGCTCTGTGTCTCTAAGGCCTGTGATGACAGCTGAAATATGACAGACAGGCCCACAAGAAAGTCCAGTCTGTGTCTGACCCCCAGCCTATTCATTCACTGAACCTCTCCCTCTCCTGTTTTATATGTCTGCGATCTGAGGTAACCAATATTAATTAACATTAATATTTTAATTTGAACAAACTCAAGAAAACTATACAAAGGAGAAATAATCAAACAAAAGCCTGCTAACATGTTAGCAACACCATTAACACCGCCGGTGATAGTCTCAACCCAATACTCTATCCTTTTTAGCTATGGTTTGTATCCACCAATTCCTTAGAAACATATCTGACTCCAACTGTATTTGTTATACCCTCTTCAGTGAATTTGTAACTATGTCTGTCCCACTTGGTGTTGAACAGGGAGCTAACAGTGGGTTTATAGCAGCTTATTTGCTAAGACAGCTTCCTTCACTTTTTATGTGAATGACTGAAAATAGCAAGAATTAAAAAAATTAAACACTGTGATGCAATTTAGCCGTTGTTTTGACTTTGTCTTTCACTACCAACTCCTCCATCTGGAGTGGATTTAGCATATTTAATCAATCCTCGATTATTGTGGGTAGTCTGAATTTGTTTTCGGCATTGTGTTCCTTGGCTACAGAGAACATAGGTACACATCAGATTAATTGCAACACCACATAAAGAAAATGGACACACCACAGTTAGGTGATGCATCTTGTTACCGACTAGCACAAATGAATATTTACATAGCAAAAGAAGTCCATCTTTGCTGTATCTGTGCCATTTCTAGCCCCAGAATCCAAGCAGTCACAGGGAACGGAATTTAAGACAGGAACAAACAAGCAAAATGTCCCTAATAAGAATGTAATGCAAAGATGGTAAGAAAAGAAAATCTAGAACACAGACCCTGTTAGCAGGCTTAAATGAAGCTTTGGAGAAAGTTCAACAAGAGATCCTTTTTCTCTCATCCTGCCTACACTCCTCTACTGGTGAATTACTGTTACTTCTTCCTCAATCTTCTCTGTCACTTCTGCTTTCCCAAGCTGTCAGAAGTCTGAAGTCCTTTATCAAACCAGTCATCTTTCTACCAATAGATTACTGGATGCTGTTCTTTAAATATCATTGTACCTTTTTTTATCTTCAGACTAATGTGCAATCACAGATGACTATCATTGCCTCTCATCACCACCATGACCTTCAGGATGTTCCCAGAGATTCAACTCCTGCTAACTGCTTTCATCATAGAAAGGGACTTTGTCTTTTCTATTATGTTTATCTTTGTGGGCCTGTGCAGTGGCTCAATCAGGCCAGAATTCACCCGATCATCAGAATAGCAGCCCAATTTGCTGAGCGGATACCCCCAAATCTTTGTATGTGTAAGGTTAAAGTTAATTCTAAGTTCCTCTTCCTCTTCATAATTCCCCTATGAATTCCTTTTGCTCTGGTGAGATCCTGGTGTCAGACCGTCTTCATTACCAACCAACCAAACCACAGAAGCCAACTGTTGTACTACCTATGAGGACTTGATGCTTGTCTTTCACTGGTACTTTGTATCTTTCTGAGACGATGCAACTAATACTTTTAGCCAGATACTGTTTTATGATCCTGTACAAATTCCTTCTTATGATACCTTTGGTCCTCATCTTGTTTAAGGTAGGTGATTTGTAATCACTCATTAAATTTAGTGTTTAATCCGCGCTGTTTCACAGTAGTTAAACTTGATTTGCCAACTGCTGTCTTCAAAATGTATTGAAAATGTGTTTGGCGGTGTCTGATGGGCAGCAGGTAAACAGGGAGGAGATGATCTACAATAATCAACAGCGGGCAAAAAATGACACAAGACAGAAGCGATGGAGAAAACACACCTGTTCAGACCCACCAGCAGGCTGCTCTTCCCCTACAAAACAGTGTTTAAAACATCATAACTGAATATTCTCTCACATACAAGCAAAAACAGTTTCATGTCCTGGGGTGACGAGACTCGTGAATGAAATGCATGGTTTGTTGTTGCTGCAGTCACAACTGTCTCATGTTGCCTGTCAAAGGCTATTTTGGATACTGATCTCTGTGAGAGGCCCTGCAAAAAGAATGAGTCGTCTACACACACACACACACACACACACACACACACACACACACCTCCAGCAAGTGTTCACATTGTTCAATAATCTGAGCCATAATTAGCTCCTGGATAGGGGGAGGAAAACTGGCTTTTCAACCTGAAAATATTCCCAGCACTCTGTAGTATACGCCTTAATTTCCTCATCTGTCAGGGTCAGTGTCACTAAAACAATCAAATCTGATCAAAGTAAAAAAAAAAAAAATCCCTCTTAGCTGCTCCTATAATTGGCACTGAAAAAGTCCTCGACCCTCCTATTTGCCTTGGTTACGGTGGCGTAGCTGAATGGAGGAGGAGGAGGTGATGATGGTTTCACTGGAAACATAGCGGAAGATCTGACAGAATGATAAGTTACCTCCGTATTTTTCTCCCTCTGTACCCTCCCACATCTCTCTCTAGGTAGTTTGAATTTCATTTCATACTTGCTCCAGTTTGATAACGACCCACTCATTTCTATGCCAATAAAACCAGAAAACCAAGTTGCTGGGCCCATGGTGATCGCTCAGAACTTACACAAAAAAACTTTCCCACTTCAGCAAAGTTTTGGAGGTCTTGAACAAAAGCAAACAGCTCAAGTGAATTATTTAGATACCCAGGATGAAGCGGGGCCATCATATGCAATAAGTCAAGGTTTTTATGACGTCTCTGTCACCGTCTGGCAGGCCTCTCTGCCCCTCTGGCTCTTTTCTCCTGGCCAGGAAGCTGAATGCAGCAGCTGTTGGGACAAAATGCACAGAGAGGAGAGTCTGATGACCCTCGTTGAGCTCAGACTTGGACAAAGTGTTGATGAATGACGACCGCATGTCCAACAAAATTTAAATGGATGAGCATGAGCATTAAGAATGGAAATAATTTGTTTTCTTTCAGGCATAATCTGCAGCCTCTTTGTTTCTCCTATTCTCTCAATTTCCATTACAAAAGCATTTTATATGAGGACCTCATTGGCCTGCAAGAACCAGAGACAGCCTCTGTCACGCAGCTTGAGACATGAGTCAAAACCAGCAGCAAAGTGTTGCTTTGTGCTGCTGTTAAGCGTGTTTTGCAAATACTTTAAACCTTACCTTTTCTAACCTGGGCTGCTCTGTGACTCTTGAACAGCTGTTCTCTACATTCCAGTCAGCATCAACTGACCTTGTCTGTTAGCAACATATATTAAAAGTAACCCATGAGAACCAGACTCGAGTTCAAAGCGGCACCACACTATCATAATCAATCACATAACACCACTGTCAAAATCATAGTACAATCTTGACGGAAGACTACAACATGTTTGAATGGCAGGGCCAAACAGAAACCAGATTCTTGAACAGGCAGATTGTAAACAAAGCGCCCTGATGTAAACCCTGTACATCTATGGACCATTCTTTAGCCAAAGGGGCATAATCGCTTTCCTGATAGGGATATCTGCTCTCACCTGTAAGCACATACACAACACTATGGGATCTTGTGACAATGTCTCACATAATTAGTAATTTTACTACTGGGAAAGTGTGAAATAATTTGTTTGGGTTGGCTCCCAGATAATTCAAGAAAGCTGCTAATTTAAATTAACTTTCTTTGTTCAATTTAGCTAGGGCAGAAGCAGTGGGAGGTCAACGCTAAACCCACAGCTGAAGGCATACACATCAGGTCAATAGTTAGATGAAGCGGCTTGAAAATAATATAAACTTAACTCATGTACTCTGGTGAGCCAACTCCTGTGGAGGCAGCTTACCTTTATATCCGGGCCATTACAGTTCAGACTCATCCGCACTTTCGTCTGTGATCTGTAATCTCCGACCAGTCGTCGTCTTCAAACTCATCAGGCTGATGTCATGGGTCAACCTGGATGAAGAGGGGAGAGATTAGAGATGAGAAGGGGAAGAAGGGGTGAAGAAAAAAAATGATAATCCTTCCAGCACTCATCTGCTGCAATAAGTACATCTCAAAAAACTCTTGTTGACCGAATTTATCTGTCTGACAGAATTGTGAGGCTGAGCCAAAATATGGGTCAATAATGCACACATGAACATGGGTCACAAGCTCTGGTCATAATTCTACATAAAACTGTTATTACAAAAGTGCATTCCATTTTTTGAGATGTGATTTAAAATGATGACTGTTTTAACCTTTTTATGATTGAACATCACTAACATGAATTATATTGTGTAAGTTTATTGTTTTCATCTTGTTGGTCTCTGTAGATTAGGGGTTGTGCAACTGCAAACTTACAACACAATGAATAACTACTGTTACTCTGGAAATACAATCACCAAAATTCAGATTTTTTTTTGCCATTTCTGCATATCTCCGTCTGCTGTTTGTAAGAGCAAGTTAAGATTCTCTTCAAGCACAGGAACCAGAATAACCAAAAAAAAAAAAAGCCCTAAGCACATTCTTATTGCAAGCAGGAACCAGTGTTATATCCCTGGTCCAGTGACAACAGATATATGGATAGTCGGAAATGTGGCGGGAAGCAGCCTGTCCATTTAGCTGTTGGTTAGCTTGATAGCAGTGTGGATAAAGCTACACACCAACAGTGATGGGGAGACTGAATCATAGTGGTGTGGTGGGCGGAAGGGAAAGCAACATCATCACGGATGGCAGCTCAGTCTACGGAGGCTTACCTTAACTAAAATCATAGCAGCTTTGAGCAGACTAAGCTAATCCTAACGGTGACAAACCTTTCTGGATTTACTTTACCAGAAATACAGAGAAAAAAAGTTTGAAATGATCACCTCTGCCCTGTAACTCAAACAGAAACTGTAACAAACAGGCATGACAAAATATATATAATTCAACAGGACAAGCCTCATTAGTGACCGTAGAGGCCACAGTGTTCAATTCAGAATCAGTTCTAAGTACATTCATAAACAGGCAGTGATTTTTGCTGCTTTTGTGTTCTGCATAATGGGACCAAAAACATAAGTCTGGCACAAAGGAATACTGTGGGTCATAGGGCAGTTAAACGGTTTTCCTTCCTGTGAAGAACATGAATGTGTTCAGCAATCTCCCTTGATTGTGAAATACAGTATCTTGCGGGGGAAAGGTGAAATTTTGAGGAAAGCGATAGGGCATCCAAATCAGAAGGTTCACTCTCTAGGATGCGTGAACATGCTCAGAATATCAGGGCATGATTTGGTTGTTGTTATTGCGAAGTGGAAATGTTGGCATGACAGAGGTACTGGACAATGGGCCAGGATGATGAAAAAGCAGTAGGATTGATCATCTGGGGATCAGGAATATCTATTGTAAAAGCGTAACACCAGCCAGGCCTGACCAACTGATGAACCTATCAGAACTTTTACGACAACAAAAGTGCAAAGCATACAACTACAGTACTCATAGCATGCAAACCTCAGTCAAAACTGAACAACCCTCTCCATTACACAGCATCAACGTCTGCATCAGTTTCCTGCAACACGTGACCCCATGTACTGTCAAAAATATATAGAGCACACATCTTCTTAGTTTACCATCCAGATTTCCCGCGAACATTTATTTTGCAAGGAAGAACATAAGGTCTGGATCGCTCCTGCAGCGACCCTGGGCCTTCACTTCAGTCTCAGGCTTGAGAAATGTACTGTTCTGCTGTCTGTGGCGAGATTCCAGGTAGCTTCCAGTAAAGAATGCTTCTGTTTTCCCCATCATATTATGTCCGCCGGTTATCTCTTTACCCAGCAGCCTCCTGGGCATAACAGACAGAGACAGAGCAGGAAAATGTTATTAGAGGAGAAGAGGATGACAGTGATCACAGGGGAGCATGACAGTGAGCTGTCAGTGAGACCAGGTGAACCTGGACAGCTACGATCCCCTGTTGCTGCATGATGCTAATGTCATTTCTGTTCGCCGGCACTGCAGCTGTATGTCTCCTCCTGCAATTGTCGACCATACTGGCAAATCACGCGTGTCAGGATGGGTATGGGAGTTAAATAGCCTGAAGAGCATCTGTTTACCTCTTTAATGAGGCCCTGAAGGAGGCAGGAGAGGGACTAGAAGAGAGAAGAGAGAGAGAGAGAGAGAGAGAGAGAGGAAGAGAGGAGATGAAGAGAGAGTATATGAAACCAGCAATCTATTGGTGGTAGAGAGAGTAAAGATCTCAGATGGGAATCCTGATAGAAAAGTAAGAGACTTTTGGAGAAAGAGTCATTATGAAGTACCCGATAGCATACGTTGTACACCTTCATCAGCTTAATCCTCCAACTAGTGAAACTACAGCATCAGTAATGGTTTAGAGTTTGATGTCATTTTTTAATTCTTTTAAAGCTTGTTGCTTTAATCTAAAGCTGCAAAAGTAAAAGCCTTGCACTGATATTTGTCTCCACCAACTCCTGAGAATAGGAAGGGGATTGAGGGCTGCAAGACTCAACTGTCTGGTCCATGTGCAGACAGAAAACCATGATAATTAGTTACAGAGGCTAAATACTGCGGGGAGCTGCAATTAGTGTTTATTCTGAAAATTGTCTTTTTGACTCTGAGTTAACACTCAAGAAATATCACTTAGTGCATGTTTAAATAGGCTACATGGGATAATATTGCCGTAGCATTACAAATGTATTGAATCTCTATATAAATATAATTAAGTGAACCATTCACAGAGTCACTTGGGTTCTTTATTTCATATTTTCCAGCTTCAAATCAGTTTATTCAAGTAATAACTACTGCTAGAATGTCTCGAGAGCTCTCCTTGCCTTCTCCTTTCTATGACTAGCATTGAGCAACAACATGTTGCTAGGTGCTGTCCGACTACATTATTCAGGGACGGTGTCTGCTTTTAAACAACAAACTGTAAACATCAGTTCACTACAAATTCAATATGTTACAACACAGACGGTGCCTGGGAAAGACAAAATCAATATGCTCCTGGGTGTCCCTGTTATCAGCATCACTTACAGGAAGGAGGAAAGGTGGACAAGAGGAGAGGAAATGAGAGCAAAGAGAAAGAAGAAGAGTGCAAAGGAGATACATTAACTCCAATCAGAGCCAATCAGCCTTAAGTATGTCATGTTAATTTTAAGAAACGAATACAGGTTCTGACCCAAAAGAACAAAAAAGGAGCATAAAGTGGTGAACAAAGAGGTGAGAAGAAATGGTGTATCGTGACTGTAGATCAAACCCAGGAAGCGAAAATAGAGGCAGCGGACAGCGAGAGGATGGAAGTCATGGGGACAAATGAGCAGGGGAGGCAGAAAATTAAGTGCTAGGATATAAACCACCTGGACAGGACAGAGGTGACCCCTTTGCTGCAGTGGTGTGGGTAAGGAGAGGGGCGCAGACAATAAGAAAACCAACAGGTGTGTCTGAGCAAATTACATTGTCACATCAAAACTCAGAAATCACAGTGTAACATGCAGGGTGTACAGTGTCAAGCCGCCTGATGATCAAACAGGCTGCACAGTCACATCATAACTGCAGCATGGCCTTCTATTACAAATTACGGATATTTTCTCAATTTGTGTAGATAAGTTCTTTGTAGGAAAAGATCCATGACAGCAAAAAGTTGCCAATACACATCTACCCACAACTGTAAAGCTGTGTGGAGCTGTGCTTTATACATACACCCAGGTGGCTAGATCCATACTTTAAAAATTGTTTGGCGGTAGGTTATTCATGGCGAATTGGACTTTTCACGCCATAATCCATACAAATATTGCATTTTCTGAGGTAAACTGAAAGATCCTTGGGTTTTTGGACTGTTGGTTGGTCAAGCAAAGCATGTCACCTTAGACATGGAAAATTTCTAGACCAAACATTTACTCAAACAACTTCGAAAAAATAATCAGAAAACTTTCCATGGTAAGAAAAAGTAATAAATAAAATAGTTTAACTTAGCAACAGAAACATGAGAGAGACCTGAATCAACTTATTCTGGTAGTAGAGACAGGTTTGTGGAAAACCTGGAAGCAATGTATTCATACCTCCCGGAACAGCCTCAGGTATGGTATTGTTGAAGTGTGAAAACAACCTAAGTTCTTTTTTTTTTTTTACAAATTTTCGCTTTAAAGTGTCCTCCCTTGCATTTGCTAACTAATATTGCTGGTAAACAGTAAAGATATGAACAGAAAAAGAGGCAGAGAGAGTGGGAAGACATTCAACAAAGGTCCAACATAGGCCACCCAGATGCCCTAAATCACTCACTTTTTCTTATACTTATTCAAACAATCAGCACACATCCGCCATGGACAGATCTAATCATTTTAAGAAAAGAAATCCACCTAAATCTTCCTAAGCAAACACTAACCTAAATATCCACAGTAGTTCCCTCTGGGATTGTGTTCCTGAACCAAATATTGCCAGCATCTCTTACGTACTCTAACACACTCAGTGATCATGCAGGCTGACACAGCAGACTGGCTGGGCTGTCAGGTCAGGGTGCCATGACACAGCTACTGTGTCATCATCACTGAAAGCGAGACACAGCAAATCAGTGACTGTATTAACAAACAGGCTGACACCAACATACATCACTGTGACACGGTTATCTCACAGGACCCCAAAGACCATCCAGGCACCTAAAAGGGAACTGCTAAAAATATCTTATCAACATTCTCATGTAGTTTGAGTTATGGCTTGCTGCCGAACAGCCCTGTCACCAGCAAGTATGCAAGCGTAATACTATTAATTTGCTCTGCCAAATAAGTTCTGGAAAACGTAGTTGCTGCCTAGATTATATTCACTGACAACCTTTTCTGGTCAGGAGGTGTGATTTTCTTCTGCAGCACAAAAGTCATTAAAAAGGAAGCTGGATGGTTGGCCTTTTAGCTCAGGACTTTGACACCTAAAAGAGGTTTGCACACACTATGCCATGTGTTAACAACACTGGTTAGCGGCTAGTTAAGACTGGGAAGATAATGTCAAAAAACTTGACTTACTGCCTCTCATTGTACAAGTCAGCATTGACTTTTCAAAAATTTACAAAATCAACAAAACATAACAGAAAATGTTTATCTTCTATAGCTGCCAAGGTGAGTAACATCCGAAACAAGCTCCTCAACTGTTGTTCATTTTTCATACAGTATAGCTCAGTGTGGAAAAGTTTCTGCGTATGTTAAGAAACACACATAAATAAGACAGCATAACCATATAGTTTTATAATTGTTGTGGCAATGGTTTACACTCTTGAGTGGCTTATACACTCTTGTGACTTATACTGCAGCATGTGTGTAAAACATGAAGCGATCACAACTAAATGCTGATGCTGAATGCTGAAGAAATACCAACTACATAATAGACACTCAGTACCAGGGCCCCCAATCTCATAAAATATACATTCTTTTGTCATTAGTGTCATTAGTTAATGTTACTTCCTAATGTGTCTTAATAGCAAGGTTCATCTCTGCAGAGAGCAATTTATTTCATGTGCTATTCAGTGACTTTGATACCATTCTCAGGATGTATGATCTTTCTACCACTATTCCAGTATTAATGACAGTAAATATGATTTTTAATTTGGCTCTGTGATCCCTTGATGATGCAATCTCCTGTTCAGGCAGACAGGGTGTGTCAGGGTGCTATCACTGCAGGGTGTATCCTTGCTTACACTCTGTATAAGCCTTAAAAGACATGTGTCACCGGGTTTATTCTAAATCTATATAACTGACAAAATATAAAGTCAGGTTTCCAAAATATCCTTTCAGAAATGTGACATCACAGACACCATGTCTACAGTCTATGTTGTAAAATGACATCAGGGCAACAACACTGTAGGATGGATGTTTCAGTTTGTTTTGCTGAGATTTGGGATAAGCCTGCGTTATCCTGACAGTGGAGGGTGACAGGGCAGCCTGCTGCAGTGTTTATGCCTCTTGGCCTGCCTCTCTGCTTGTGTTAATGAGGACAACGTGACCTCGCCTCAGGCCATGATGGGCCCGGCCAGCTCATTCGTCTTTATCTGAATCCAGCAATGACCACAGTGCAACAGCACTGTATTTAAGTACTGCTTGCTTGCAGATATTGACTGCAGTTTTTGTTCTAAAAGTGATAGAGCGAATTAAAATACTACTTACAGTATGAAACATTATTTTTGTCTTAACAGATTTTCACTGAAAAGAGATAGTTAATCTGATTTTCACCAGGGCTTTACGTCCTACAGACCCACAAAATGTGCAAAAATACACTTTTCTGCAGTTTGCAGTGGAAAAGAGATCATGGCGTGTTGAAGACAGATAAAAGAAAAATGCTTCCAGTATCTGAAATTGAAGAGAAAATGTGGAGAGAAAATGCAAATAAGCTGCTAATTACAGACCAAAATCCCCTAGGAGAAAAAAAGGAAAAACAAAATATGAAAAACTGAATCTGATTTCCATCCAAATATTCTATTATTATTTATTGCAATATATGCTAATGCATTAAAGCAGGACACTCATGTTTACCTGAGACTAGCATCTGTGTTGCTGTTGTCAATCATCTCACTCTGAATACACATTAAGCCTGGCGTTTAGCCATCACACCAGATGCATGCGCCTACCTCTCCTGAGCCTTTTGCCCCATCTCTCCACAGTAATTGCATTTATGTTTTACTGAGAGATTACAAAGGCTGCGCTGTCTGTCATTCATCAACCGGCCCTCCTGCAAGGACAGGACCAGGACAGGGATCAGAACCGTCCCATCCGATTCACCACATTCACCCCATCATCTACTGTACAAAACAAACTCAGACACTAATTCATCCACACAGTAGCTTCTCTTATACCAAGCGTTGCTGTTATAATATACACACACCATGAAAGTGTTCTCTCTACGGCACTACGGTCCTATTTTTGGTCAACATACAACATAAACCTTTGCCCGCTCAACCACTCTTCTGTATACACAAACATACACACAGCCATATGCATCACTTCTCCTTCAAAGCATGCTTGTCCTAAACTTTAAGATGTCAGGAGAGCGGCCATATAAGCGAGAAAAAGGCATGTTAGCAAGTTACCTCACAAGGTCACTCACAGCCATGTTACTGCAGTGAATAAAGAAAAAAAAAAAAAAGATGCCTTACCATTTCTCCCACTGGTCCTCCATCCAACCCTCTCCTCCTTCCCCTCCTGAGTCCATACTGTAAGTGAGGAGGGCATCCACAGCAGAGAGGAGAGGAGGAGGAGGAGGAGAAGGAGCAAGGGGGTTAGAAAGTGAAGGATGAAGGGAGGGAGAGAGGGAGGAGCGAGCAGGAAGAGAGCCGGAGGAGAGGGAGGAGGGGTGCAGCTTGTCCCGGGTCGATGGGAGAGGCGTCCGATTCATAGCCCTACTGCTGCTATCGCTCATCCGGACGAGAGAGAGAGGTAGAGTGGGGGGAATTATTTAAAGCAGGGGAGCTGAATCTGCCGGAGAGGAGTATAGTGTTATATAATCTACTCCTCTCTCTCTTATTCTTTCTCTCTCTGATGTTTACTCCGCTCTGTGTGCATCAGATTTACTATACCACTGCAGGAAACTGCTGGTGTTAGCAGAACATCCAACTCCACGGCAAGCCCAAACAGGAGAAACATCAGCACAAGAGGACACTCCTCTCTTTCTTTCTCCCTCTCTGTAAAACACTGCTGTGCTAAATTATTCATGAGGCCCATTGATCCTAATTTTCCCTTTTCTCCTTCTCTCGCTTTCTCTCCATTCATCCTCTTAAAGGAAAATTTCAATTCTGCAACTTATTTCCATAGTTCAGGCCACCATCTCTATCAGTTAAGATAGTATTGCACAATCTCTGAGGTCTAGCAAAAGTGGCAATAAACCAGATTTATCTTTTAACCCGTGCTGGTCTTTGCTTCTTTAGGCAGGTGGTTAGCTTCCTCTCAAAATCAACACGTGTGTGGAATTGCATGCACCCCCACACACAGTGACCTGTACAGTCCATTAACCCTGTCAACCCTGCTGACCTTTAAACCTCCTTCCATCATGTCATAGACTAAAGCATTAGTGCTGTATGTGGGCAGTAACACTGCATATTGCTAAGGCTTTAGCAAATATACACCAATCAGCCATAACATTACGACCACTGGTGGATGAAGTGAATAACATCGATCATCTCGTTGTCTGGTCCTGACATTTATTTGGACGTCACATATCACCCACCTAAATATTGTCACAAAGCAAGCACACACCCCTCCAATGGCAACAACACTCCCCAATGTCAGGGGCCTCCCCCAGCAGGATAATGTTCCCACCACACCACAAAAACTGCTCAGAAATGTCTCGAAGAACACGACAAAGGGCCAAAGCTGTTGACCTGGGCTCCAAACTCCCCAGATCACAATCTGATTCAGTTAGGGAATTTGTTTTGATTTTCGGGCTGGCATCAACTTTGTTTCCAGCAGCAACAAGCAGCAATTTTTAGCAAACAAGCTGTGATAATCCCACTGTATGCTACCTGCCCTCCACCAAATAGAAGGCAGATGAAGTTAGCTGCTAGCTGGTGAAGAAAGTGTAACATTTAGCAGCAAAGGGGCCAGATGTTTTCTCAGCAGGAGAGGATCAAACCAGAACTAAAAAACAGAGCAGATAATGGACTGTCGTTATGTATTGATTAGATAACTCTGTGCATGTAAATAGGTAATTATTTGGTTCTATGTAAAGTAAACTATAACATAGCTAATGTATCAGCTGCCTGTCACAATATCATGTTTCTCTGGACCCTTATGATAGATAATCTATTAATCAAGCTCAAAATAGCAGCAAAAGCATTTCATTCAGCCACAGAGTCCCAGTTACAACCTGACACAGGTGTACCCGTAATAATAAAAGTTGTAATTTGGGAAAACCAAACTCCAGGCTTTTTCTTTTTTTTTTTTTTTTAAATAAAGGTCAAAGACACTGAAACATCCTTGTTTTTCTACACTCTGAGCTACCAGCATGCTGCCATAAGGACATACAGCATGGCCTAGGCAACTGGCCAGAACCTATGGAGCTCACACACACAACCATGAGACTGGCTTCACATACTTCCCCTACACACGTGACATTGCAATGTAGAAAAAAAAAATACTCTGCAGGCTTAAGGAACAAGAGCAAAATTGCTGTAAAAAATACAAATACAGATCAATTGTTTTGTATCCTGAGAGAAACAGGAATATTCATGCTCGTCTTGAGGGCAAGACAGAGACACTCCCATACTGTGAGTGTGACGCTTAATCCCTGTACAGCTCATCAGCAAATTAACCCTGTGACAGCCACGAGGGTCAAGACAACATGCTCAGTTCAACACTAATCAGTTTGACTCATTAAAAAATACAAATATCAGTAGATAATAAAAGTAATTATCTGTTGCAAGCCAAGAATTACACTCAAATCAAATAAACAGATCTAGATAGATGTTGTTTTTTCTTCTCTAAATACCCTACAATACAGTGCTGATATATTTGCTCTTACTGTAAACTCAAAACTTCTTCCATGTTCACCTGTTGTCTAGATTCAGCATAATATAAATTTTCCACACCACTAATGCCATAAATAACATAGTCAGACTCACACTGCTGCTTTAGGTTTCTCATCAACACAAATAACTGTCACTCACTAATTAATTGCAGTTGCATCTAACTGCTACTGTCAACAAAATTCAACACATCCTGCACATATGTTTAATATTAAAACGCTGGCAGGTTATTGGGAATAATTCTTGATAAGCTTTTAATGTGAGACATCTGCAATCTGCAGGAGGTGTTGAAATTCACTTATAGCAGCTTAACACTAATAGAAAAAAAAAGAAAAAAGAAAAAGAAATTGACATCTCCTGTAGCAACATCAGCCTTGGTGACTGCTCACTTTAAGGGTTGAGGTTTAGAAGCAGCTTCCATAAATATGTCCAAAAATGGTCTTATTCTCTTTTGGAAATTGAAAAAAAAAAAAAATTTCGTTCACCCAACACCATCCCCAGCAAATTAAAATGAGAGCAGTCTCATAAAATACATCAAAGTTATGTAATTATTCTTAGCTTATTCTGCTATGGCTGTAAAAAAAAAAATTGTAAAGAAGAGAGCGAGAGAGAGCTTACTGTATAAGCAGAGGGGAGGTGCCATCAGGTGGAACGTGCCCTGTCAGCAGAACTGAGCGACAGCAGTAAATTATCAGCGGCGGGGGACTGCAACCAGAGCAATTACTGTCTACTCTGTCAGCTTCTACTGTGGGTGAAATTCAAATCAGTTCAATTCTCTCCCTCGCTCTCTTTCCGAGGATATAAGTCAGCTATGAAACTACAAGCTAATCCTGTTGAAAAGCCCTGAAGTCAAGTTTTTTTTTTTTTTTAAAGAAAACATCAAAGTCAATGAAAAACAGACGCAGTGAATCAGAGAAACTGAGAAACTGACACTTCAAAATCCCCTTAACCTCCCCCCACCTTCTCTCTCTCTCTCTCTCTTTTTCACATCCCTTGCACATCCCACACCCTGTGAATCCATCTGCCAGAGCAGATCTTGTCAGCAGAGTCATGTCAGTTTGGAAGCTGCAGTGAAAAGATGAAAAGAGAGGAAACTAAGAGTCAGTGACTTAGAGAATAAGAAAGAGGGGAGAGCTCATGGACACTTCTATGCTTTCATTTTAATCATTTGGTGGTTTGTACATCCAACAGCCTATGCTTAATAAATCTGATTCATTTTCATTCATCTAATTTCTGAACATAATGACATAAGTCATATACAGAGCTCAGGATTGACTCCAGAGTCCAGGGTTTGCATCCTTAAATGTTAACAATCACATTGTGTATTGTGATTGAAGTCACTGTGATCTACTTTCTCTATCAAACCAAGACCTACAGCTTTCCCCAACATTAACAAAGTGCTGTGAGTGCCTAAACATAATGATAAAAAAATCCCATATTAATTTTTTGTCAATTGGTTGTCTATTAATGTAATTCCTAGGTGACAGGATCGCATTATAAGAAGGACGCCATTAAATCACACACTATTGCAAAGAAAATTAAGAGAATGACACAACAAAGTCCATGGCTTATTTCCAATGTGATGTCTGATGTATTAGATAGCAAATATGTAGGAGTCTGGGCCACAAAGGCAACATCATACCACCAACAAACCAGCAGAATAAACACATTTTAAATCTTCAGTAAAATCACTCCCAAGTCAAGTGTTGAATGAGATATTCTATTTTATACTATTTTTCACATCAAGCAAGTAACTGAATAATTAATAATAAACTAATCGTGGCAACTCTACACCATTTGCTGCTGATAAAATGTTACATTTCAATTCAGACAAATATGATATCATATAGTGAAATTATTAGCATGATGTCTTCACATAGAGCAATCACAAACTAAACTAAATTCAACCATCTATTTATTAATTCATTACTTGTTACTATTTTGGGTGTCAGGCATTACCATAACTGTCATTTAAAATTAGACAAATATTGAATTGTGCATGAGAAGGATCAGTTTCACCTCTGAGTTCCCTATTTTTCCTCCCCATAATGCACCACAGGATGGACTGCAATCCTACACTGTCTTGTTGCCCCACACATGCTGCATTGCACGCACACACGCACACACACACACATGCACAAATAAATGCTGTGCTAAAAAGAATCTCCTGCTACGCCCTCTCGCGCCACAGATGATCAATGCAGTGTGGGAGAATTTAAAGGTACAGTTCATAAAGTAAGTAAACTCAGCCTTCATCTGTAAAGCTCAACCCCAGTGAAATTAGCAACCAAAACACAGCAACGTAGCTTTCAAACTGTACTTACACTGAAAAGTATACAGCAAGGATGTCCTGATTGATTTTATTTTTCCATCATAATTTGAGCCCTTTAATACTGAACATCAGCTGATACTGCGAGCACACGTCACTGATGTTCAAACACAATTTTCAGCCAACAGCAGCACTTCACAGGTGATAAACCTGAGAAACGACATTAAAGCAGTATTTTTAACTCTGCTGTTGTCAGCGTGTAAAGTCATTAACTGGCTGCTGTTCTGTGCTGTGGTGCGTTCATGTTCTATCATAGCTGTGTCAAACAGGGGTTCAGTGTTTCAATGGCATGGAGTCCCCATCCAGTTAGTTATGAACCCTCAGTCTTATCCTCATGTACTGTTAATAGAAATCTGTCATTTTCTGATTTTTAGAGCTGTATATTGAATCTTTGCTAACATTAATATGCACAATTTATTCAGTGGAGCTTGTTTGAGTAGAAGACAATGCCTAAATCAGAGAAGATTTTGCTTCATATGCAAACAAGGTCAACAGAGGTTTCTGTGACTGCAATATTAATATCTTTCTTTGTTGTATAGATGGCTTTGCTTTAGACTTAAAAAAAAAAAAAAACCCTATCATCGGTTCTGAAAAATCTCCTTTTCTTCTTATGCTCAGGCTGTTAAAAAACAATACAGAAATATGCTGTACACAAACTCAACAAGTCTCTACTGACAAGTCATGAAAATTTTAGATGCTTCAAAATGGGGTCACATTAAAAAAGCTTAAGAAACCGTGGACTAGATTTGATGGCGAGCTGCTCCTGTATCTTAGTCAGTGAATATTTCCATACAAACAGCTTCACACACAGACGGTAGCAGATCAACTGTCTGCTCTCCAACAGCAGCAGGTTGGGGAGAGCATCGGATTTGACCACAGGCGGAGAGGGTGACGGAGGAAAACATGCCAACATATGGCTGCTCTGGGACCACGCCAAAGCCAAGGTGGTGGATTATCTGGCTTCCCTTATCTAGTCAAAGACAACTCTGAAATATCAATCAGTACAGTTCAGTCTCCAATTACTCTAATGAAATAGTCCTAGTTGTACGGTTTCATGTTTTAAGTGATGATACAACACTTTAGTTTACATTTGGTTCACAGGCGTATCTTTAATTCATCGTGCTACTGAAACTGCTACCACCCCCAGACTGTTTGATTTTTGTTCTATGTAACTCTGAGGCACTTTTTAAAAGTTTATTTATATATTTATCTGTCAGATAAATCAAATGCTGCTGGAGCGACTCTGATGCTACTGTGATGAAAATCTGAAGAAAGATGGTTGTGGATCAGCCTGTTTGCAGCTCAGCTAGTGAGACAGGGACAGACTGAGCCTGAGGGTGTGTGTGTGTCTGTTGCTGTCTCACTGGGGAATATTGATCACAGGTCTCCATCCACTCCAATAATACCACTGAAGAATCACAGCTTCTCCTCAGGCACCATTGTAAGGGTCTCTGCATGTGTTTGTGTTCGTCTGTAAAACCACTATAATTTGATTTGAGCTGTTAAATTAGCTGACTAATCACCTACTTGATGAACTCTGGGTCACCTATGTTGTTGCTCTGCCACACAATTTTCAGCACTGACTATCCTTCTGAAACAATCATGTCCATATGCAGCTGATTAATTCTATACAGAGATTTGTGCTAGGCTTCAAGGTAGTGAAGAGGCAGGGCACTGCTACAGCTCTGATAAGGCTGCTGGAAACTCTAAGTTCCTCTAATAGCCTATTGCAGTGATTGGAGATTAATACGCTGTTAGAGTGCTGTTAATAAAACCACTAATATGCGCCACAAACACGCCAGATAAAAGGCTGGACTGGAACGAGTAGCTGTATGGACACCACAACAATAAAAAACTGAATATTTGTGACAAATCGAGCTCATACTGAAGCTGTAGAGGGAAACTATCCTTCAGTAAAAGTACAGTTACTGATGTAAGGAAAAAACACAATAAAGCAGTAAGGCCAATGTAATTATTGGAAACGGGAACTCCTAAAGCCGCTCTACAGTAGCATTTTTTGATCGGAGCACATTATCAAAAAGTATGCGACATTTTAAAAAATGCATGGTTCTGGTAGATACTGGGAGGACACAGTTCGTCTCGGTCCTTCGGGACCAGACACGCCCAAACACAAAACATGCCACTCATCAACAACATTGCGACTTTTATCCGCAAAGCTGAACGGAGCCAAACGTAGCTGCAGCGGCTCCGGTCAGCCAGCATCATCAGCGCCTTCGGCTCTGCAGAGCCGCGAAGATTCATCGCTCTTTCACAACCTCCAGCCCAGCGGGCGGCCGGACGGTTCTATACCACCACGCTCCCCGGGATCCCACAGCCGGAGCTCTTACCTGAAGCTGGCCGGGGAGTTCACCTGGATGTTGCGGCCAGACGGCGGGCTGGGTTTCCTTTTCTCTCTATCCGCCATGCCGCCCCCTTGTCATTCCTCCATTGGCTCCGCTGTGCCGCCGCCCGGCAGAGACACCTGAGAAGTCCGGCGATGCTGCGATAGTGTGCTGCCTTTGTGGACTGTGGGAAAAATGGCAACTTAGCTGAACTGTTCAAAAATTATTAAATTATATTCGTATCCTGGAAAATGTAATGTAGCTTATTGTTCTTTCTCAACAACAGTGCCGCTTACAGATTGTACAAAATAGTTAAGATAACAGGTTGCATTTTAATTTGCCTAACCTCTATTAAAAGAGCCCATGTTTACATTGTAAAAAAAATATTAAACATTGCTAATAGGGTTAATTTACCCTAGTTTAGTTTAATCTAGGCATGGGTGAATGTAGGCCATGCCGTATTTTTTCTATGTGTATGAAGACCAGTCCTTCTGCATGTCATGACTGTCATAATCAGGACCTCAAGTTATATTGACTTAGTTATTTTATCCTATGTCATGCTTCACTTTCATATATACACACATTGTTTGTACAACATGCTACTTAGAGGTTGCTTTATTTTATTACATTTTCTTTTTGGTTATATTTGGATATATATGTTATGTGTATGTTGTTATGACAGAGTCAAGCACCTTGTTGGCTATAGGTTATTTTAAACCTCTTAACAGTCTTCAGTTTAAGTAGCTTAAAGATGACAGTAACTCTATCACAGCCCATCAACACTCCATCTCTCACCTCATGCAATGATAGACGGACAACTACCTTCAACTGAACATGGACAAAACAAAGGAGCTGGTCATTAACACACCAAACTCACCCCTCACAGGACTGAACTCTATCTCCACCCACAGCAAGACAGTACAACAGGTCAGCAACTTCAGATATCTCAGACTCAGTCCAGACAGTAAGCTCAGCTTTGATCAACACACCAGTGATATCCATAAGCGATCCCAGCAGACGCTTCACATCATCGCCAAACTCAGAGCACTTTCTGTATATGTGATGGGGGTGTGGTTACATCTATCTATCTATTTATCTATCTATGATTGTTTCTTTCACAGGGTTTAACATTATATGTTTTGTAAGAGCTTATTCTAGATCTTTACTGATGCTATAATGTTTAGAGTGGGGGAAATTTTCATGTGGGTTTGAACAAGTTTCTAATGCACAGCATGATACCCATGATGCTAAACTGAGTGAAATGTTAACCAAGATACTATGTTTCTGAAGGTTGTATCAGACAGAAACACACAAATATAGTGTATAATTTCCATATTAATCTCTACACAGCATAATGTATTTGAATTCTGGTTTAAAAAAACTTTTGGGCCTGGTCCTGAGTTGTTGGCACTTAGTGTTGTTTTTCTTTACCCCTAGAGCAGCTTATCTTTCAGCATTTTAGTAGGATTTTCCATCACTTCTAATGATTGTAACAACATTTGACTTGCCACGTAGGGATGCAGTGATATTAGAGTCTGTTAGGTCAAAGTTTACGAGTGGTAAGATAATCATAAAAATTGCAATCTTTGTTGGAATTGAAAACAAATGTTTGTTGTTTAATCTGAACCAGTACATGTAGCTCTGCAAACTCTGATTGGCATTTTTTAACAGGCAGTTTGGCATGAATTCAATGTCCAGTTGTGTTTTAATTTGTATGCTGGAAGTCTGAAGACTCTGGTGATTAAAATCAGCCAGGTATGCAGAGGTTAATCTTGACATTTTGACACTTAACAATCCCCTGAGCTATATTTCCTACCATCAAATATATAAATATATAAAAGTTGCAGAAATACATTCCTTTTTTCCCCCAGTATTTTGCCATTGTTCTTACTCAATGTAGCACTTCATGCTCTGGCATAAAGGACCCAAACACAGGGCCAGGCTGTCTTTGTAAGTGCCTGTGTGGGGCACTCAAGTGTAAGTAAGTATAGCATACCTGAGGTCCCCACTCAGGCACTTACAAAGACAGCTTGGTCTTGCTTGTTTTTCAGCCTGATTAAAATGATTGCCTAGCAGTGAAATTTAATGTTCATGGTCAGTAAATTGTATTTTTCTAGACGCATTTTATATTATAATCTTGTGGTGTCCGTTTGTTCATTACACTTTAGGAAAACTTTTGAGCCTCCTAAATGACTTTAGTAATGATTCTTTTCAAATTGGTTAATGGCCAAACAGCCCCACCTCATGGGCTGACAAAATTTAAATGTGGGCTTTGTTTGTTTTAGTAAAGGGATTAAATGCTTGTCAATAAAATATAATAAACCTTTGAAAACCCACTGTATTATCTTAAAATACATCTTAACAAAACTCAAAAGAAGGCTGATTTCTTAGTTCATGATAAACTAACATTTGGACATAGAGGACATTAGTTTGAAAACCAGCATCTTCCTCTATGAAAATTGTTTTGTTACTGTCTCACTAGCGATTAGTCATTATTTCTTCTTCCTTACGAGGAGACCTTGAAGGCAGCAGGGGCTCCCACAGAGAAGGGGCTGAGAGACTGGACTGGAAAACACAGACTAGAAAAACAGAGAGTAGCAACAAGGTGAACCACCCAGGCAGTTGGTATCCAGACTGTACTTATCTGACCTAATTTATTTTACCAAATCGGCATAACTGGTCTGGATGCCAACAGGTGCCAGATTTACCACAGGTGATTTAGATACTGACAGTAATCCAATCATTCAGCATGGAGAATGAAACTCTTAGATTTGTCCTTACACTGTGAAACAAAGAAAACACTTAAACTCATGTCCCCTAACAAGAACTGAGACCGTGAGGAGTCAGTGAAGAAAAACCAACGAGGGCATTACTTTACACAGAAATGCTACATGTTGTGTTTAGACATACAGGGGTTGTAGAAGTGATGATACTGAGTTTTTTTTTAATTTGTCCTTTTTCTACCATTTTACATCTGTGTTTTTTGTATCTCTCTTTCTAGTACTTTGCCATATCTGTCCTCTTTCTATCTTTCATTTTCCTTCTTATGGGTTCACTCCCAAACCTAGAGCTCTTTCAAGGAAATGCTCAATAACTTAAAAAGAGACATAAAAGCACCATATACCAGCTAATTTCTTCCACTCCGTCCAACAATATATAAACATTCAACATGATTCATTGAAGGTATCAAAACTTGTATTACACACCCATTCACACTGTAAAATTAAACTCAAAAACTTATATGCTACATGTGCAGTACTGTCTTATGCTTTCAGTGTCTCATCTGGACCACCAGTAAAAATGTTTAGTGTATGGTGAGTTTATGAGAGAGTTTTGGAATCCATTCAGATGTTTTCCCAAATCCAAATCAGGCCAGTCATGGTCATCATTGCAATCCTGCTGCCAAGGTAAAATTTCATGGGTGGGCATCATCATAAATGTCTGTGGTTACGTGACATCTCATGCGTTAAAAGATGAACTTGTTTGAAATTAAGTCATCTCAGTGGAGCTATCTTTCTCACTGATTATTTCATCAAACTCCTCGCTTCAAAATGGAACTGAAGTGAAACCACATTGTTGAATAATTAAAAACGAAACTCAAAGCAAACATAGCCTGTAATTTCTCCTTTACAAACTTACATATTCCATATTCATTTAGCTTTTGGAAAAAATCAGCTCTGTCCGCGTCTGTAGCCTCCCACAGCAAACTAATTTCTCCTCCTTCACTGTTTTAAAAAGACAAAAAGATAACATATTAAGTGGACTGCATATCAGTCAGAGCCACCTGAACCCAGCTATTTGCACTGATAGCTGCAATCAAATCATGCTTCTTTTGCTGACAACGAAACAACACGATGCGTTACTTACAGGTTGTATAGAGGCGATTGTTGCTGAGCTCACCTTCCAGTCCTCAGGTGAGTAATTATGAACACCTCTCTCTGGACAAGGTGTGTGCACCTGCTGAGTGAGTCCTGGCCACTGCCTGGACAGCTGCAAACAGTTTGGACATCACCGCCAAGATCAGATCCCACAGCGACAAAAGAAATTCTGAGGAGAAAACAGTTGTCTGTGCTGTAACCATGCAGAGCATTTGGTCTCATTGTGAAAAGAGAGATCTCATAGATTTTACCCTCATCCTTCTCGGGTCTCCTGCAGGCGTATCTCTGAATGGATCTCCATCTGCTGGTCCTCCTGTCTCACACCAGAGCCAACATTCCCACAGCAGAAGAGACTCTGCTCTTTCCCCACAGTGGGGTTGCACAGGGAGCAAGTCTTGGCCAGTCAATCTGATATTTACATACAATAGTAATCAAATGACCTATCATTAGTTTCAGCTACTTTAATCACCTGACTGTGGTACAGAAAATGACACATATGATGAAACTGCATCCCAAGCTATGCTACCTGTGGAAAGCCGTGGGGAATCTCTGGGAAGGATATGAAACGTGAACTGAGATCATCTTGCTTGTTCTCCACCCACTTATTGGACATATCAGGTCATCGCTTCAGGTACATGGGAAGAGACAGGCTCCATCCCGGATCTCTTTTGGCCACCCTGGCTCACTACTTCACACCGGGATGAACTCTGCAGCAGGGTTCAGGGGCTTCAACAGAGTTGGAAGGCAGACCTCGAAAATACTGCAGTAGGGTGAGTATTATGCCTTCCTCCCTCTTGGTTTCCCACCACCTCTCTGATCAAGTCATCATCATCCTCATGCCAGTTTCTCTCTAACTCTCTGCGGACCAAAGATGCGCGTAGCTGCGTTGTGGGGTCCCTCTGCCTCAAGTCATCACCAGATGAACTTTTGTTTCATCAGTGCCCCTCCTGCGCCAGAGGTCTCCTACAGACCCCCTCTGATTGCTGCACCAGGTCATGTCTCACAATGCTCTATATTTGGAGAAACATACTACTCACATATACTACGAACACCCCAACATGCAAATCAGCTGAAGACAAAAAAGATATACACTTCGTCAGGGTTAAGATAATGGATATAGATGCATTTTTGTGATATTGTTTAAATTAAAAAGAAAAAACATTTTCAGAGTTTAAGTGTAATTTGTTACAAGTGATGGTATACATCTGTAAAAGGTATTTTCTAATGGAAATAAAAATCAACTGCTGACCTTGAACGACGAGATGAGGAATGAAGGTTGGATAAACACTCTGTCTTAGTACCTTCGATGTCTTCGCCGCAGATGATCACCCCAATCCGGTGCAAGTATCGCTTAAAGGAATGTAAAATGGTGGAGACCCCTCTGCTCAGGTTAACGTGGTTTAATTAAATCACTCAGTTCTTCAAGTAGATAATACCTGATATAGAAAACAGAATACATTTTAAGGTGAGATGTAAATCAACAGAAGATTTTCTTTAAATTAAATATGATTAAGTATACTGATGTGAGTTACTTACCATGCTTGTGGAGATTTGTTCTAGTGCAACAAGTTTGTGAATAGCTTGCTCCACTTCTTCATAGCTTTTCGGTAAGATACTCTCAGGGTACAGAGCGTGCTTTCAGTTGAATGCACATCAAAATATGGCATTTGAGTTTTGCAATATCCTCCAGTCTTTGTGCAGTCAGAGTCACAAGATCCAGAACCTGAAGACAAGGTTAAGGAGAAGCATCTGTGAAGGCTGTATAAGCAAGGTGCAGCGGGTTAAATCTAGACAGTAGCATGTCAGGAGGTTTCATGATGCTTTTCTTGGAATGACTTATTTTAAAGATGAAAATAACTAGAGGCACTAAATTTAGGAAATAAAGGACATATTGTGCAAAAGTAAAATGTTTAAAACATGAAATTATATCCATCAATCTATCATTACCTTCATATTAGAGTTCATAGTCCAGCTCAGTCCACCTGGTCTGTGAAGAGAGGGCCTGTGTTTTCTTCCAGATTTTTCTTCTGCTGTTTTAAGACCATCTTCCTGTTTGCCAACATGGTTTTGACCTTCTCTCGATGTCTTTCTTCTTCTCCATCACCTCCCTCCTGGCCTCTGTACCTGGTCACAGTGTGTTCCCACCCAGCAGGACCACTGAGTCTGGCACACGAGTTGTATGTTGTTTATCCAGAACCACAGTTGGCTATTGAAAGCACTGTGGGTCTAATGCTGTAACTGATTGAAAATCAGATAATCATGTAAATATGTTTCATGATGCTTTGGGCACCATGTTTGCTGACATTCTTCTACTGCACTTTACCTAATGATCTTTGTATGTCAAGAACTCTGTGATGATTGTTCATGGTCTAAATATCATATGTTTGAATATACCGCTTTTAGGCCTTGCATGTAATCGATGAGAAAACCATCTGGATAAATATGATATTACCCTATTACCATTACAGAATCAAAAAGCCAAAATGATTGGGAACTACTTTGTTTTAAAAAGGATTTATCGTAATCATTACACTTGCTCACCCGGCTAAACTAGCAAGGATGACAAGGGCTGTGGGTGTGATGAAGACATGGTGTGTTAGGTAGTACTCCTCCTGCCCTGCAAAGTCCCAGAAGAGGAAACTGACTCTCTGTGTACATCTGACTGATTCCACCCTAGTCCGTCCTTCACTGCCACCACCACAGGCTTCCCTCTCTCAGGCTGCGGCAGAGTGTGGACTTCCTTGGCGCGGCGGAAGCATTTCAGAACATGGTCTTGACCGTCCAGGCACTGCATGTGTTTGGGCTCATTTGATGGAAGGCTCTGAATGTCCGTGGACTTCTCCGAACAGACTCCTCTGGTGGGCACCCCAGTGGGGCTGCCTGTGGCCTTGCACACGGCTCAACTCACAGTTACCGCCTGGAAGAGAGCTGGGGTGGGAGTTCTGTCAGGTGGTTCTTCTGCCAAGAGCTCCTTCAGTTTTGTAAGACCAATTAATGGTTGGATATTTTAGGCAGTTCTGGAAAGGTTCCAGGTAAGGATACTGGTGCACTGGTTATATCTGAGGAAGCTTGGCCAAGCGATTGCTGCTGAGTTTTACAACTTTAATACTGTGAAATGGGGAAGATTCCTCTGGAATGGATCTAATGTTGTTTTGTTCATGTAGAGTATCTTCTAGTCTCTGGGCAGTATTGCATTTCCTGAGAAAACTCCATTATCTTAAGAGTTCCTGAGATTGTTCGCCAGTGTGTGAATCTGAGATGCCAATGACCTGGCTTCAGTTTGTTCCTCTGCAAATCCACACTTCTGACATGTGTCAGGAGATCCTGAGGAAGGGACTTCAGATTCTGTCCTGACAGGTCATGTTCCTCCCTAACTGTTTATCAGCGAATGAGAGATTACAGTATGTTAAAGATAAGATCAGTCCATGTCGGCAGTTAAGGGCTCTGAGTTTTACTGATAAAGTTATCTAGATAACTCACTAAACTCACACTAAAGAAAACAAGACAACCACTGGCATTTGTATCCTACAGTAATGGAAAGGATGTAAATACAGTTACTGTCATCAATATAATTAAAGGTATAATATGGCTGGGTCCTAGAATACATTTATCTAGTACTGTGATGGTGACATGGCTGGGTGAAATCCTGAGTTATATATTCAAATCCACAGGTACCTGTGGTAGCAATCATGTTCACCTTTTGCATCATGAGCAGGACCACAAACTGCAAAACCATGCTGCATCTCTTTATGGTGCAGTTTACACTCAGAGTGTGGGTTGAGAATACAAACATCTAATGGTGTAATAATTTCTACTGATATGACTTCTCCATTACAGTTTCTTGTCTTCAAAGTTCACTTCATCAAGCAAAGTGCTGTCATATAAAAGCTCAGATCATGGGGACAGCTTGTATAGTGAATCCTTTCATTACAATGATTATATCTAAATGAATTCATTTTAGTTTAGAAATGTTGTTGTTATGGAATTTGTACACTGGTTTCTTTGTCTAACAAACAGGGCGGTATGGTTAAAACACTTAACTTCAAAAAATTATCTACATGATGAAGAGAAGGCCTGACACCGCACCAGCAGTACTGAAGAAACCAACACACACATGTCAACATCTCAACAGAAATGACTGACCCCAACATAAAGTGCATGTTATTGCTTACCATTTAACGTGGCCATTTTCTTCATAGATATTTGCGCACTTTCCTTGTTGGGTGATATCCTTGAGGAAGTGTGCGCTGAGGGGTGGAACAGACAGCTGCTTACACAAGTAGTGAATGATTAATGCAAACCATCAGCTACTCTAACAGAGAGAGGGGAAGTGAGATATGCAGTCTCGCTTATCACCATACAACAGCACTTGTCGGTTGACTCCTGCTCTCACTGGTACGCATGATGTAGTACTTTTATTCTAAGAGAACTTCAGATCAGTCATCTCCTGTGGTCATCTCCTTCTTGCAGCTCATGTTTTATATATCTGCCCAAACACTATAGTTTTCTTACCATACTCAATTTTATAGTTTTAGGGCCCTGGTATTGTGCTTGGTGGCTCACTTACTCACCGTCATTTCTTCAATAAAGCAATGTCTTTAATGTAATGTTAATGAGATGGTAACTTATTGTTTGTGGAATGAAACAACGTTGCAGTTCCCTGGTCCATTCATTAATAAAGTTCCCCCATGTCATCCTTAATGCTAGCAGCAGATGGTGCCCAAGCAGCTAGATTGCAGTTTTTTCTGTCACTGTATTCATGCACATTCATCAGTTACCCATTTCCTTCTCTGTCTTTGCAGGTTTAGCCTTAAATTACAAAATGTGTGGTTAAGTCCAGAAGTTTACTTTACCATTAATATTACCTCTCTGCTGTTTGTCTGAGTGTCTGCTGGTGGTCTATTGTTGAAACCTGCATGCACTGCCCAGGCCAGGCTTCATGTTTTGAGCAGAGAGCATGAACTGCTCCCACCCCTTATGCCACCTTTATAGATACAGTATAGATAATGGATGATGGATAGATTCATTCATTGGAAATATTTTGTTAATAGTGTAATATGCTTAATGATGAGAAATTACTGAGCAGTTAAATACCTGTGTTTCGTTGAACATTTCATACCCATAAGGATGTTGCTGCTGCCTTTAGGGTTTGTTTATTCCGAAATATTGCATACCCGTGATGGGGCCATTTTAATTGAGTGGTACCTGTTGATTTCTATGATGATGCTTCTTGGTTTTGTTTCATATGAGACATTAAAAATTAAAACATGAAAGTAATTCTTCCATCATTTTAGTTTTTAGGAAAATTCATACCACACTGTAAGTTATCATTAGCTAGTTCCATTCAGTATTTATTGGTGGCATGAACATTTATGATTTATAAAATAAGTTAACAAACTTTTGTGAGTAATATGAGGCTGCAGATGAAATGATCTTCTTGTTGGACATAATATTTAATTCTTTTAAATCACATTCCTGAAAAACAGAAAAGTTTGTTTTCCTCAAGGTGCCAAAATGTCTATGTCCATCTTTGTAGTCTCCATTAGGCTGTTTTTACACAGTACCACAAGACGGTAATAGAAGTCCTCTCGCTACATACTGCTTGTCAAGCACTTATGCTTTCCTCAAAAGTTCAAGCAATCCTTCCCATTTGGCGTCTGGTCTAATATGCTGAGCTCTTGCACTTTAGTGCCTGCGAGTTTCCTGTCACACAAGTACCTCTCTGACCCATCCGCTGATTACATCAAGACGTATGGAAGCTCTGCAGCCACTGACCCTCTGAGCCCCCTCGACAAACTCATCCAGTGTAATCTGACCTGTAGCACAAGCAGATTAGATCGATTTAAATATTTTAGATAAATATTGCAGAATCTTTTTTTCTGATGGATTTGGATGTTTGGCTTCTCAGTGTGCAATCAATTACCATCACTGTCTTACATCAACCTCTTGGTGATCTGACCACACACCTGGTCAGCAGTGAGGCTTCTGTTCCTGTTTCATCAGACACTGAGCCTTTTTTATCTTGTAGATTATCTGAAAGACAACCAGGAGTTAGACCACAATCATCTTGTACTGATAATGCTGTTGATGCTTTGGCCGCGGCAGCATGGTGTTACAGATGGCAGTGCCTGTCAGCTGGTTATTGGTCCAAGAGATCAATTTTCATCTAGTGCCCACATTAAAAACACCAGTGTGCCCTTTTCAGCTCTTTGGCTTTGTAGCTTTGGGAGCCAAAAGATACCTCAAAACAGTCGTTTGCATGATCATGCAAGGGCTTAAAAGATTAGTGCTACTGCGGCGTCGTTTAGCTCATTTGGTAGAGCAGGCGCACCATATGCAGAGGCTACAGTCTGGCAAAATTCCACCTGTTGCACCATATTCGGTTGACTGACTCTCTGCCTAAGCCAGAGTCTCCCTACACCCACTGAAACAGACCCGTCTTCTGCCTGGATGATTACAAGCTGTCAAGACTGGGAGAGATCCTTTAGCTTTCATCAACGTAAACCAAACGTCAGGCAATATAAACACGGTGATTGAGCCTGTTTCACTCCTACGATGCTGACCTAAGCTATGTATCTGTGTGTGTTCACTGCCTGAGTTTTCTGTTGGTGTCTTGTCTGACTCGCTGCTGTGTTGGTTTGCAGAGAGACCTGGACTTAACCATAGACATCGATTTCAAAGGGTCAGCTGTGTGAGATGTGAAAGGCATCAGAGTATGGGATGCATTAGGCATCTCTCCCTCCTGTGCTGGTTGTCTTTAGTAATTGGACAGATGATACGATTTGACTGGGAGTCTGTACCATGGTTTGGCAGCTCCCCTGCAGCAACATTTCAGGCTATCTCTTTTTTTGGTTTCTTTTTCATTTCTTGTTGGAAACGTTAACGGTATTTAAAGGTTTTCACATTTGGTTTCCATGAGCTATCTAACCTTTAAAGTGAAATAGAGTATTATCTCATTGGTCGAACTATTGATGCACTTGATTGCAAGTTCTGTCCTCTCAGCTGAGACTGATTGACTGATTGTTGTTACTTTTGTTCTATTGTAGGTACTCTATCATTTAATTCAACCTCTATTAAATCATAAGACAAAATGCGTGTTGAATAATCGTTATTCATTTCTTCCTCAACAGTGCATTGTAGGCTGTTGACTTCATTTGTATTTATCGAGGATGGAAATTTTTTTTTTTTTTTCCACAGTACCTATTACTATAGTTTATGGCTGATGAATGCAGAGTAAATGCTTAATCCAGTTGTGAAACCTTTTTTCCTTCTTCTTCTACATGTCCTGAAAACTGTGTTTTCCATTTTTTGGTGTAGTGTGTAATGGCTGCTCAGTAGTGTTTCTAGTTTACCACTTAGTGCAAGATCTGTGAAAACAAATTTCAGATTTGAGCACAAGGTAGCCTTCGAGGTGATGGTTTGATTTTGCAAAAAGAACTAGAGGTTTTGTGTAGTTTGAGAAAAGAGTTTTGTGAAAAACTGAACTGAAAAATTGTGAAAAAAGACACAATATGTTGATGTTGATGAAGTGCTGTGGCCTGACTTAGCCCAAAGATGAGATGAAGCTCAATGACTGTGTGATCAACTACAGTGGTATGAAAAAGTTTGGGCACCCCTGATAATTTTCAAGATTTTCCTTTATAAATCACTTTGGTTGTTCGGATCAGCAATTTTGTGAAATGAAGTTTATAGGATTTACAGAAAGTGTGCAATAATTCTTTAAGTAAAAAGTAGGCAGGTGCATAAATTTGGGCACCCTTGTTGTTTTATTGATTTGAATACCTTTAGCACTAATTATTGGAACACAAAATTTGTTTGGTAAGCTCATTGACCCTTGACCTACATACAAGTGAAGCCAATCATGAGAAAAGAATTATTTAAGGTGACCAATTGCAAGTTGTTCTCCCTCTTTGCATCTTCTGAAGAGTGCCAACATAGAACCTCAAAACAACTGTCAAATGACTTCGAAAGCAAGATTGTTCAACAATCATGGATTTGGGGAAGGATTCAAAAAGCTCGCTCAAATTTCAGCTGTCAGTTTTTCACTGTGAGAAACATAGTGAAATGGGTGACCACAGTACAGTTCTGGTAAAGGCCGGAGTGGCAGGCCAGAAAAAATCTCGAATAAAAGCACAGGCAAAGGATGGTGAGAACAGTCAAACTCAACCCACAGACCAGCTCAGACCTACAACATGATCTTGCTACAGATGGTGTGCTGTGCATCGTTCAACTATTCAGCGCACTTTGCACAAGGAGTGATGCTGTATGGGAGAAATAATCTTGGAAGAAGCCTTTTCTGCGCATGCACAAACAAGGCTTGAGTATGCTAAAAGCACATTTGGACAAACCAGCTTCATTTTGGAATAAGGTGCTGTGGACTGATGAAAACTAAAATTGAGTTATTTGGACATAACAAGGGCGGTATGCATGGCGGATGAAGAACACAACATTCCAAGACAAACACTTACTACCCACAGTAAAATTTGTTGGTGGTTCCATCATGCTTTACAGGGCTGTGTGGCCCAGAGCAGAGTACTAGCTTTTCCAATCTTGTTGTTAAAGTTAGAGATCGCATGGATTTTCAGTCAGTATCAGCAGCAGATTCTTGCGAACAATGTTCAAGAATCAGTATTGGTAATTTAGCTGGATACTTCAACAAGACAACGACCCTAAACACTGCTCAAATTCTACTAAAAGAAACATTCATGCAGAGGAACAAAACACAACATTATAGATAATACCATCTCAGTCCCCAGACCTGAATATTATTATTGAAAATCTGTGGGTGTGATTTAAAGCGGGCTGTCCTGCACAGAAGTATCAAACCCTAATGAACTGGAGATTTTTGTAAGAAGGCCAAAAATACCTTCAACCAGAATCCAGACCACTCATTGGAAGCTATAGGAGGCGTTTAGAGGCTGTTATTTCTGCAAAGGAGGACGCTACTGAGACGTGATGTAATTTTTTCTGTTAAGTTGCCCAAATTTATGCACCTGCCTACTTTTTTAAGAATTGTGTGCACACTTTCTGTAAATCCTATAAACTTCATTTCACTTCTCATATATCTGTGTTTGTCTGCTATATGATATATTTAACTGAAATTGCTGATCCGAACACTTTGAGGCATTTCTCTTGCCTAAAGAAATGAAAGAAATATATATTAATGTTCCAGTAGAGCACCTTTGGGATGTAGTTGAATGGGAGATTCGCATCATAAGATAAGATAAGATAGGATAAGAATTAATTACGTACATTCTTTGTAGGTATGACAGTGTCTCTACAGAAGTTTATTACTCAGTAAAACAATCAACCTGTCTGTCATTGTCCATACTGTTCTCATCTGTTTCCAGCAGCATATTCCAATCTGTGCATTCAAAACAGTCCCTTAGAGCCTCAGAAGCCTCAGGTGTCCATAGGTGTGAGTTTGGTGCAGGCTGCCTCCGCACACTGCCAAGTGGTGGTAAAGCCTTGAGAGTGGCTCTGTAAACTTCTTTGACATTGGCATACAACAGATCAAGGGTTTTATTTTCTGTGGTAGGACAATTGACAAACTGTGTAAATCCAGTCAGGCGGGAGGAGAAGGAAACATGATTGAAGTCTCCTGATATTCTCCTGACTCGATTAACAGTGCATAGTATGGTCCTTACCACCTGCCAATAATTCAATATCTGGACAACACATTTTCTCCTTGACAGTAATATGTGCAGGATTACACCATCTCAAATAAAGCCAGACCCCCACCTTTTTTCTGCCACTAACTTGAGCATCTCTGTCTGACTGTATGAGAGTGAAACCAGGTAGATCCATGCTGGAGTCTGAGATGTTTTGATTCAACCATGTTTCAGTAAATCACAGGAGACTGCACTCATGGTATACTTTCTGAGTCTTCACCAATATCTCCAGTTCATCACTTTTGTTGGGCAGAGAGTTGACATTTCTCATGATGACTGATGGCTTATATGTCCATTTCCAAGCCTTCACCTTTGCACCAACATGGCAACCATGAAAACACCTCTTCATCTCAGCTGGAATAGGGTGGTATCCTCCAGACTGCTTCGTTTTAACCAGAAAAAGCACTTCTCTTGAATAAACTCTTCTCCCAAAAGTATCCATCAGTAGTTGACAAAAGTACAATAAAAATGCAGCAAAAATAAAATAAAGATTGAGTCAAAAATTTAGAGCTACCACACTTTGCTGCTACCAGTTGAAGCGCATGTTCTAGAAATGGATGTGCAGGTGACAAATTTGCAGCAATGTCAATATGGACCAAAAATGGAATGTTTCAACACTTTGTTGAATCCTGGCACAAGAATTAAGGCAGTTCTGAAGAAAACAGGCAGGGGTCCAACCCAGTACTAGCAAAAGGTGTACCCTAATGGAGTGGCTGATGAGTATATAAAGGTTAAAACACCCAACTACCAATTAAGAACCTAAATGGTAAAAACCCCACAGGTTTCAGAAAAAAGGAAAAACAGTAAAATTTTGTGATTAAGGTCAAAGAAAACTTTACAGACATAAGGACTACTACATCATAAGCCTGTTTGGTTGGTTGGTCATTTTAAGCCATTTTGGTTGATATTTTTTCAGGGTATAATTGAGAAAGGTTCTGAAGAGAACTCACCATACGGTCCAAAGCGCCATCCATCAAATGACTTGTGTAAACAGTACAATTAAAGAAATAAGGCCAGAAATGTAAAATATTAATTTTTGTTCAGTCACCCTGCGCACTTAACATTGTTTTTAATTTACTCATACAAATTATAGTTTGATTCTACATACTCTCAAACAGTAAAACAAACTAGTATAGAAATTACTTTAAGGAGTGCAAGTCTGATGCAAGTCTCTCAAGGAGCCCTGAGCCTCACAACGATCTCCAAGCCTTGACATGTGCATAGTGGTGCAAGTAATTCTGATCTTGGAGCCCATGAAATATTTCACTATCTTAGTATAGTATAGCAATGGTAGAAGACCACACCTGTTGGAGAAAAATGTGCAAAAGAAAAATTTGACCTTTTAACGGTTCCCTTAAAGACACACAAACAAACTACTTTCGTGATTACTTTCATGAAGAAGACACAGTAGTGCAAGTTTTAAAAGTTCTTCATTCACCTCTTTGGGTTTGGTAATGACTTTTGTTAAGTGCAACTTGAGGACAGGGGTTTCCAGCCACCCCTGCACCCAAGGTGCAGTTGGTTTCAGTTGAATAACTTTTGCTTTGAAATTGGCAGCAACCTGAAACCAGTTGCATCCCCCCTAGAAAGTGTTTAGGAGCACTTTTAAGACCATTGGCCCCTTTTTCATGCATGATTTTGCCAAACTTGACCTTAATAGCAGAGTGGTACTATGGGCAAATTTGACAGGTAAGGTAGCTGGGCACAGTACAGATTAGAGGTACTTTTTCCCATGAGTATATGACCTTCCCTAGCCAAGGCCCCAAATCTACTAAATCAATTACTATACTTTTGTGTTTCTAACTCCACAATGGTTTACAGATATGGCCGGTACTTCAATTTGGAAGTTTTGTTTTCTCTTTTTCCAGGCATGTGTTAGGAAGTGGTTAGGATAAAGGTAAAGATCATGGTCTGGTGTTGAAGAAAAATAGGTAATAATAGAAGCTATACAACAGTAGTTCTGACCAGAAAAACGTCTGATTGGTCGACTAGACATTTAAAAATATTACTCAAAGCTTCTTTACCTAACCATTGTCAACTGGTAACTCATCACTATCCTTATCACTCTGCCTATAACTTATTTACTGAGACTGTGTGGTTACCCTGTGTAACCCCCTTCAAAAGCCAGTGTTGTCTGGAACAAAAAACAAGTGATACGTAAGGACTTCATATTATATCATTTGTTTTTTAATGGCATATGCATAGGTTTTTAGTTGCTAATTTGTTTGTTTGTTTTTGTTTGCTCTCAAAACTTTTCCTAAATAGGCAGAATATCCATTTGTAGGCTACTACCGGAATCATCTTTTAATCAACAAATCTGTGATAACCCTGATCTTTGGGGCAGCTGTGGCTCACAGAGGTAGAGCAATCCCACCAGTCAGAAGGTGGTGGTTCAATTCCGGCTCCTCCAGTCCGCATGCATCCATAAGTATCCTTGGGCAAGATACTGAACCCCCAAATTGCCTCCGGTGTGAATGTGTGTGTGTGCGTGTTAGAAAGCACTAATTATAGAACAAGTGCTGTATGAATAAATTGAATGTGATCTGCAACTTAGTGTGGCTTTGGTGGTGCGAAAAGACTAGAAAAAGCGCTATATAAATTCTAGTCATTAAAACAAAAAAACAGAAAAACAGAATGGTTAATTAGTAAAGCCCCTAAAATGTCTTGAAATGATATTCTGTTCAGCTTGACCTCACTGGAGCATCTCCTCTCTCTCAGCTGGCGTGGTGAGTCTGTGACAGCGTGTACACAGCAACATCTAGAGTTGCTATTAGCCTACCAGGAGGATCTACTGTTGTTGGACATAAAAAGTAGCGAAAGTGATGCTTAATGGACCGCTCTTTGTAAACCCGTTGGTCCTGAGAATAAAAATCAGAACCATGTGAAGAACTGGGTTGTACCTCACTGACAGTGAGCTCTGTGAATAAAGTAGCTGTAAATTCATGCCAGGTGCAAGCGTGTGGCATAGCTCGTAGGCCCGGCATCACATAAACCACATTAATGTGTTTGTGAAAAAGCCTCAGGAAAAAGACAAAGTGGGGATCATCAGGGTGTCATGTGATCAGCCAGTGGTGTGTAAGTCTTCGGCTGTGTTTAGACAGTTCTCAGGTGGTTATTTGATCCTCATCCATGCCATCAGCATCCATTTGTTTAAAGAGACAGCAGGAATAATAATTGTGTGAGCATGTGGGCTGTCAACAATGTCCTGTTTAGAAGCTAGCCTCATCCATAGCATCAAGCACTCCTTCAGCAGCTCCACCTTCACCTCTCTCCCTCTGGGGAGTCCTGAAGACCTCCATGCTGGGAACCCAGACCCCCTACATTCATTATTTTCCTGGCCAGAAGGCCAACAGATCCTAGCCAGGCTTTGTTATTCTGTTTAAAAACAAGGATAACAGAAGTTTGTTTAATTTAGTTGTAAGCAGATACACATCTCTGAGGTCCTAAATACAGGAGCAATGATGTTTTTGTTAGTGTATATATCAGAATAAAATGCTGTATTAGGGCACCTGCCACCTCCCAAGTCCATAACACTGTCAGTTCCGGATATAGGCCAAAATGTTTCCCCAGAATGTTTAGAATGTTTTCTCCATTTGGAGTCGACTGATACCACTTTTGGAGGACTGTTCCTAACCCCCTACTTGCCAAGTTTTACTGTGTAACTGTAACTAGATTCTTTTTCAGTTTAAGGCAGGATAAAAACTATTGGTGGAAGTCCCCAGGATCCCAGAGGCAGGTGCCAAATCAAAGTAGTAATCAAGGTCAGTAAAAAAGTATGTTAATCATTTATGCTTAAGATACACTGATCGGGCGTAACACTGTGACCATTGACAGGTGAAATGAAATGAATGAATGCTGGGTCAGAGCATCTCCAAAACTGCACCTCTTGTGGGCTGTTCCCTTTCTGCAGTGGTCAGCATCTATCAAAAGTAGTCCAAGGAAGGAACAGTGGTGAACCAGCGATAGGGTCATGGGCGGCCAAGGCTCATTGATTAACGTGCAGAGCGAAGGCTGCCCTGTCTTGTCAATCCAACAGACAACCTACTGTGGCTCAAATTGCTGAAGAAGACCCCCACAATATTATGAATGTTGGGAATGCTTTGGGTTGGGTCTTGGAGCCACAGCCACAGCTGGGTCTGGGCTCCTCAGCTATTCAATTCAATTCAATTCAATTTTATTTATATAGTGCCATATCACAACAAAAGTCATCTCAAGGCACTTTTCATAGAGGCGGGTTTAGACCATACTCTTTAAAATGAGGTATTTACAGAGAGAGACCCAACAAATTACCATGACACTGGGTGACGGTGGCAAGGAAGAAACTTCCTTTTAAAGGCAGAAACCTCAAAACAGAACCCGACCCGGTGACCGCTCTGCCTCGACCGGTTAGATTAGGAAGGAAAGAGAGGGGAGAGGGGGAGAGAATAGCGAGAAGAACATAGCATAACGGGTTCCATATAAAATGTAAGGTGATGTGATAATACAACAGTAATAATGATAGTAGTGATATTAAAAGTAGTAACTGCTAACATGTAATACAACTAACCAGTATAGTAATTTTCTAATTATAGCAGCAGGTGTTGGTGGAGTTGTAGGAGCAGCAGGGGCAGCATCATCACAGATCAGACTCTACAGCTCCAAGGCAGAAATGCCTGCAGAAAGAGACAGAAGGAGGAGAGAGAGAGACGAGCACAATACTACAGGAAAGGGGAGATATTGAGTTAATAACATATTTATGGGATATGAATCCATACTGTGGAGAGAGAGAGAGAGAGAGAGAGAGAGAGAGAGAAGCTCAGCGCATCATGGGAGATCTCCCGGCAGTCTAGGCCAATAGCAGCATAACTAAGGGATGGTTCAAGCCTCAGCCAACCCTAACTATAAGCTTTGTATCAAGAGGAAAGTTTAAGCCTACTCTTAAAGGTACAGAGGGTGTCTGCCTCCCGGACCCAAACTGGGAGAAGGTTCCACAGTAGAGGAGCCTGATAGCTGAAGGCTCTGCCTCCCATTCGACTCTTAGAAACTCTGGGAACCACCAGTAAACCAGCATTCTGGGAGCGCATGACCAGGGGTGAGGTGTCCAGGCCCTCCTGTGGATCCTCAGCCATGGCCGGGGGTAAGGTGTCCAGGCCCTCCTGTGGCTCCTCAGCCGCGGCCAGGGGTGAGATGTGTATCCTTATCTAGAAAAATTGAGAAAAAACTGTCATGTGAAATCATCTTATCTACATGAAACAATAACAATAACAATGACATTACATAAATAAAACCACACGCAAAATATTTTGCTACGGCACGTAGCACTTTAAGTACATTCCCTGGCCCCACGGTGGGCTGGTGGAGCGCCTCCCAAAGCAGTCAGTATGGCGGCAGCTGCTTTACTTTGCACTCAGGTGTGAAAGTGACAGGTGGGGTTTGTGCGGCGATTGGACGAGGCATTTAGCACTTTAAGTACATTCCCCCTGCGTCCACTAGGCGAACCAAGCGACTGCACCCTGATCTGACGTCTGTCTGCGTGTCTGATCTCAGAGGGAAAATGGCATTATAATGAACAAATGGTCCGAGCCTATGAGCCCACCAATTTTCATGTGTGTAGGTGAAACTCACACGAGGGGCTGAATTTTTCAAAACTTTGAGGGGCCGCTATTGAGCCAATTTGCCCCCTAAAAATGTTGCCCAGGTTTGCTCAAGGGTGATGACAGCCCCAATAAGGTCACACACAAAACAATGTAATACATTCAAAATCATCCCATCGAGGCAGTAATCGTCTATGTAGTATTCTTCTGCACCGTCACCAACCTGCAGGACCAAAACTCTTTGGCCATCCACCCGCTCCAACTTTCCTGTCTCCATAGGTTCTGCCATATTTGTCACTGTAAAAAGTAATTTTAAAAATGTTTTAAAAAAAAACAAAAAAAAAAACACCCAATCAAAAAAACAAAACAAAAACATCAACATCTATCCTTTATTGATATTTTGTGTTTACAGAAAATGATGAATCTTCAGAACAGAAGATCTGAGAGACGTGCAACCTGGTCGGACCCCCCTCATTTCAGGGTAAGAGCTTTCCAACTGTACAGTAAGTCTTTGTGCTGTTCCATTTTCAAGATATCTACCTTTTTTGTTTTGTGACTGTATCAGTTAGCTGTTGGCTAGCATGCTAGCAGTTGTCAGCTAAACTGCTAGCATGCGGGGGGGGGGGAGCCGAGTGCATCAGTGTTCTAAAAACTTTATTATACAAAAAGTAGTTTGAACTAAGCAATCACTTACACTTGCTACGGGGATTCCCCGCTGGTGGGGACCAGTCGACGAGTTGCATGGACCCATTCTGGCTTTCCCTCGACCTTCACAGCTGTTCACGTGACCAGCAGCACCTGGTAGGGACCTTTCCACCTAGGAGAAAGAGATTCCTTTTCCAAGGATTTGATTAGTACATAGTCACCACATTGCAACAGATGTATGGGCCCCTCCAAGGGCTGGGGAAACCTGCAAATGAAACTTCCTCAAGATTTCAGTGAGACGTTTCACATACATGACCATGTAATCAACAGTCCATAATAGGGTGACTTGATGTGGGGTCAGAGGTGCACTCCATTGTGGAGTTTGACATGCTGCAAATAGCATTTCAATCAGGAGAGACTTAGAACAAAAGCATGCACAAATCTGGAGTAGAATGGAATTTTATTGTGCACAGGAGAAATAGAGTTTTGCCGCTTAGACCTCGGCAGGAAGTAGATCACCATGGGAAGCATTCAAATTTAAGTGTATATATATGTATATATGTATATATGTGTATATATATATATATATATATATATATATATATGCTGGAGAATTGCAGGGAGGAGGCCCTAATGCAGGGAATGCAGGAGTGATGCGGGAGAAATGCAAGGAAAAGACCTGACAAGGCGGGAAATGCAACCGGGATGCAGGAAGATGTGATAATGCAGGGAGAAGGCCATGATGGGGGAAATGCAACAGTGAGACGGGGAGCATGCGATGGACCGGGAGAATGTTTGTGACACCACCAGCAGCAAGACTTGCATGTAATCGGCCTACAAAGCTAGCTGAGCAGCCAAAGCTGAGGCTGAGTCTGGACGTATATGAAGGAGTAGGCGCAGGAGGAGCAGAGGCCCATTGCTGAAGAGAGGCGGAGGAGATCCCTTGCATTGAAACAGAGGAGACAGTATTCATTCTAAATGAATAAACTGAATATGCTGAGGAGATAGATTACACTTGTGAAGAACCTTTAAAAGTGATGATTAAACGATGCTTGACATGGGGTGATTGCCTGAGGTTAGAACAGCTTTAGCTTTGGCTTTAGAATGTTTCATATAAAACTAAGTGATTGAGGTGAAATGCTAACTAAGAAAGGAGATACCTGAAGCAGTGAATTTAGGGATTCTAAGAGGCCATAGAATGCTAAATGGAATATGCTGCATAGAGCAAGTGCTGAAATCGACCCCCTCTAAGCAGCATAGATGCAGAACTTGGAGTGTGATAGGACATGCTAAACCTTCTATG